>MQTX01000343.1:34134-73263 GCA_009735665.1 Angiostrongylus cantonensis
AAATGGTAGGCAGAAATTAAAAAGTTCAACATTGTGTTTTCCAAGGCAATGGCAAAACTCATACCCAGGCCAGATTCCAACCCACGATACCCTGCCAGAAAAAAATACTAGCTAGTAAAAAAAAGTTTTACATTGGGATCCGTATTCAAAAACCGACATTCTTTTACCCTCGTATGACTAATCAGAATGTATTCATTCATTGATAAGAGAACACGAGGTTTATCGGAAAAAAACTTTGTTCGATCAACGTTTCGGAGCCTTCGCTTTTCGCAGAGACATATTGATTCGAGTCTATTGCCCACAGCTTTTCTTTCATCCGATGTAGGTCCTCGTGATCGCACCGAGTTGAATCCAAAGAACAACGCTCGCATAAAGAATCTCACTTGGAAGTGTACATTTATACAGGACGTTTGTTGTTTATACTGATTGTCTCGTGTCAATGGCTTGTTTTCTTCGGAAAATCCATCTTACAGCAGTAGGCATTATTATCAGCTAGCCTAGCACATAGCGTAACAATATTTGGAAAACCAACTTTCCCTTAAGCTCGGGCTGACTTAGCAACGCGTCTTTCACTGTGAAGCTAACACGAAGCTGCTGAAAGAATTTTCATATGCCCGATGGTCCATTGGATACGACTCGAAGTGGTCACGATAACGAAAACCGGAAGAAGGAAAAACTGGGGACAATCGAACGGAATCAATTGGTCACAAATGGTCGGCTAAGGCGACGAAATGTCAGGCGAATAAGATTTTTTTTACCAGTTCCGAGTTAGCTTATCAGTGAAAGAACACATTGTGATTTCTTTCATAATATTTAAACTCTAGGTCTTTTGGAAATTCAAACCTAAAAAATTCTAACCCAAACGCGACATCATCAGACACCAGCGCTACACAATGAGCACCACCAAGCTGGGCGAAATCCTGCTTGTTGTGTCGGAAGTACCAACTTCGACGGAAAAAGTAAACGCGTACGTCTCGTAGGTGCATGATAAAAAGGATAAACTCTCGATGTTGATCACTCCCTGAGGGATGCGCCGTGCACTCGACTTCGATTAAGTATCGTTGGAGGTGACAGAATGCACATCTGGCCTTTACAGTGGCCTACCGTTGTATCGAGCCAGTGGTGCTGCTATCCTCCCAAACAAGTCTTGTACCAATTTGCCGACCCCGGAGGGATGGAAGGCTTGGTGGGCCATGAGCGCTGGAATCGATTCCACGTGTGTGCCGCAGTGGCGCCTCCAGCCACCGCGCCACACGCATTCTTCGTAGGTGCAGGAATACCAGAATTTTGTCTTGGTAGAATAGGAAAACTTTTATTCTTTACAGGGATTTACAAATTTTAATGTTTTTCGTTTCAAATAATAAAGTCGCTCAGCAAATGTTGAGATATGTCAGCTTGGATATATGAAAACGGTAACTATTATTTCGTACAGTCGGAATTTGTTAAATAGAGAGGAACCCATTCAGAACCTCAGGTGCAAGTCGAGTTTCTTGCAAATTAGCGGTTGTTAGGTGAAAAAGATAAGTTTTGGGAAAGAGTGCATAGAAATTCCAACATTAAGGCGCATTGTAGTCAACGTGCCTGCGAGCTTCGTTTCTAAAAATAAATTTTGGCAAAAGCAGACTAATATTTCCACTGAAAGAAATTCAGGAGTTACTCAAAACGTGCACGTTTATACCAATATTAACTTCGGAAGTGCGGAATTTTGAATTGCACTACGAAATTCAGAAGCTCGGTTTGAACCACATCATCGGTGCCTCCGCGGTGAGCATGCCGGATACTGTCGGAGACTACTTCGATGTTCCTAGACTGCCGAGTGTTGTACCATGTAGGTATACGTTTGAGCCTATAGAACGACAAAGTAATTTAAAGGATGTTTTTCCACACCACGGTTTCTTGCTAATTAATAACTTGAGGCTCTCATTTCTTCTATTGTTATTTTTTCTGTGTGCTAACATGGCCCAGTATGCAATCGTTACCACTTCAAATTATTTCGCAGCTTATGCTCTTTCAAATTCCATATTTTTCTTTACCGCCCATTAAATGCGATAACCGCGATTTACTATTTTTTAAATGACTACTCATCACATCTATTGTGTGGATCCCAACACTTGTTGCATTCGATTGGTTTTCCCTCCATCCAACGTTCCCAAAGGTCTCCGAAAATTTCGTACGCTGTTTCTGCTGCTGCTCGAAGAATTTTTTCTTTTTATATGAATGTCATCGAATACTGGTTTACTCCATTCTCGCTGCAAACTTGGAGATAGCCAGGTTGAGATGTTCCCACGTGGATTGGAGATGAGAGTTTGGAAGGGGCGAACTGGAGCATTTGCTTCTTGATCGACGGCATTGCTAACCACTGCGCTATCCTCAGCAGTAACTCACTATAGCGATTAGAATTTAGATAACAGATAACATAGGCCATATTACCGGTCAGTGAACTTATTCAAAAAAGTTTTCGTAAATTGCTATGCTTAAAGGATATCTTTAAATGCGCTACGCTTAACAGAACATTTGTGTTGGATAAGTCATCGAATGAGCATAGCAAGTGTAGTAAGAAAAGTTTGTGCACCAAAACAGACCATCAGGAAGAAAATGAGCTCTACAAAGCTCATTCTGGCCTCATAACCACCCACCTTATCATACTGCGGTTCCCTCAACTGTCACGTAGTCGCGTAAGTGCTAAAAATAAATTGTTGAATAAATAGATAAAGCTGAAAGATATCTAAAAAAATATATAAAACAACGTTACAATAGTTCAAATATTACTTTAAAATTGCAGCATTTCTCGGAGAGTCCAGTGATAAAATGACCTTCTATGAACGTACAATCAATTTCGTTCTGAACCTCTTTGCCGATGTGGTTGTATACCGGATAATTGCCAAATACGAGGTGCCCTCTAAAAATTTCTCATGTACCTAGCACAACTGCACGACGCAGTAGTCACAATTTAACGAAACTCTTCAGAAATTGTGGCACTGTCATAATATCTCGGTAAAAGAAGACGATTATGTCAACAAAATGAATTACTTACTGTTGAATTCGGACGAGTTCCTCGAATTCGCTCGCCCTATCAGCGCCAAAGTGGTGCACATCGGTGGTATCGCATTACCGGAGCCGAGTCCTCTTCCTGAGGTGACATCCTAAGTTTTCCAAAACATCCTTGTTCCTCTTAGAATTGTCAGAACTCCTGTGCTTCTAGGAACTTCAAAAAATCATGGATCAGAGTTATAGGTCTGGAGTGGTTTACATTTCATTTGGTTCTATCGCGTCTACGATAGAGGTAAGGCCAACATGCATTTAACTTTCTTCCCTCCGAAATTTCGACTACCGTTTGCAAATTGAACGTCTTCAGATGCCACGACACTTTCGAAGAGCAATTTTTAGTGTAGCGCGAGCTTTCCCAATGTACAGCTTCATATGGAAAGTTGACGGTGATGACGCCATCGAATCCGTTTCAAATCTCTACACATTCACTTGGGTACCACAACGATCGCTCCTAGGTGACACATTGTCGTTATGAAGTTGATAAAGGTTAAGAGGTGGTTTACCATCCTCGTGTAAACTCATCAAAGAAAGACTAGATGCTGATAAGTAATACCGAAGTTAAAGGAAAATAGGTTCTGAGATTTTGTCGCTATGGTCAAAATGGAATCAATACCTCATCAAAATGGTATCAATGTCTTAATATCAATAATAATACCAGTTTCTTAATGTTTTAATCAATAATCAACATCTAATAATTATAAATCCCACGACCGACTTTCTATTGACCTCGGCATTCATCAAGTAATTCTTCGTATTCATGTTGAGCAAACGCGAGGTGTTATTTTTATTCTTTATCCACGAATAAGCTGACGTTTCGGCGGACTTCGCTTTCCTTAGAGCCTGGCAAGGTCAAGTTGACAACAATTTATTCGGCCATACACCTCCATAGCCAAACAGAAAACACCAAACCAGGATTTCAATCACATAGAACACAGCTTTGCGCACTCAACGCTTTCTTTACTGAACGTCCAAATTAACCCGTCAGAAAATGGCTACATTAAGAAGTGGCACCGAAAGCCAAGTAGTAAAAACATTTTGGTCCATTACCTCTCTTCTGACCCCTCTCACACGAAAAGGGCGCTTGTAAGAAGCATGTTTCGAAAACAGCAACCAACGTGCACACGGGAAAAGAACACAGAGAGGAGTCCTGAAATTTGGCACGGCAAATTGCCAATTCTAAAGGCTATGAAACTGCAGCTCGGGATGAGTATAGGGGAAACGCTAAGCCTCCAAACGACAACTCTAGTTATAAAAAAGTCTTGTTTTTCCTACCCTTCATTTCATATAAAGTAAGTGCAACTATAAAACGCTGTTTAAGAAGGGCTGGTCTGTTGGAGAATTCGGTAACGATAAATGAAATTCCATCGAGTAATCTAAGACGCCAGCTAGTGTTTGACCGCCTATATGACCGTCTATGTGCAACGCAAAATTGTATAATTTGCCATAATGGTGGAGATGGTGATTGCATGAGCTCGGGTGCAGTTTATCTGATCTCCTTTAAGGCGTGCTGAAACGCTGGCACTGGCGAAAGCGGCAGACCACTCTGTGTCCGCATAAAAGAACACCTAGTCGGAAAACGTAAACCAAATACCCCACTAGGCATGCATAGGACCCAGGGACATAGCGGAGACGACTTTGACGTACGTGTCACGATTCTCGCACGGGAATTGAGAACACGAGCTCGCAAGACTCTCGAGGCGTTCTGGATTGATTCCACAAAATCGAAAATGAATCCCAGGGAAGAATGCCTCATTATCACGGGTGACATTGAGCAGCATATAAGCCTGTTATTCTGATGGGATGGGCACATTGGTCTCCACGCGACATACTCAGTGGAAGCCTCATAGAAAGCGGTGAGTGTACAAAGTTGTGTTCTATCTAATCAATCTTTGACAATATGTTTCTAACGAAATAAAGATGCAAGAAGTAGTACAACATGAAAAAATAAATACTGCAATCGCACTGTTAATCTACAAAAGGCAGGATTCTTATTCTCCATGAAAGAAATTTTCTTCACAGTAGCGAAAACTAACGCCGTTTAGCTCATCGCAACCTTCTGTGTTTTGTATCACATGCTGGTCTGAATAGCGTGCTGGAGCTGACGACAAGTGGCAAGCCGGCCATACTTGTTCCACTCTTCGCCGACCAATTTCGGTATAAATCCCTTATCATTTTAGTAATTGGTATCAAATATTTTTGTAAGTGATGAACAAACAGTGTCAAAACTGAGAAGTACATGTTGGAAGGCAGAAAGTTGTGTCAGTGGCTGAAAGAGACATTTATGCGTCACTTAAACCACTAACGTATCTCATCTGCGCGTCTCTACGGATTTAAAAGCCTTTGTTTTTCTTCTGAATTCCTTTCCTAACAGCAAAAAGAAGGTGTAAAACAAGATTTGTTAAGTGAGTAGACCGAGATCGACCAATACTCATTAAATTTTCCGAAAATAACGAGTAGTATTTACCACATTCTCTAAAAGGTGTTGACGTTCACCGTAGTGGATAAGCCGGAAGCAACCATTGTAAATTTTGTCCAGAAAATGGTTTTTCGGAGGACCAAATGCCTCTTCAAGATTTTCTTGATGGAATCTCATTTTTTCTCGGAATCTTCGTGCTGGGAATTCCTTTATTTTTAAGGCAAAGCTACTTTTAGGAATGCGCGTATGGTGGAAGCAAAAAACACGGCGATTTTGATTAAAAAAGAAGAGTTTAATACCGAAACTTTTGCTTCAGCTCTCCGAAGGATGCTTTCACATGACAAGTGAGTATTATTGTGTTGTAAACTTTCGTAAAGTGACGCAAATGAAAGGATGAAAGTGTCTGCTGTGGGGAACGAACACGCTAATAGCTTTTCAGGGGTCTATCGCGTTCACCATCACACCATGAGGGTCCTTCGTTTCGCCTCTCTGAGCTGGCTCTATCGATCAGTACCATCAGCAGTCACATGTCAGCGGGAATGATCTGGGAACCCAAGTGGGCAATGAACCCAGTTAAGCTGAGGCTTTAGTCGAACTCACAATTTTAACTTATTATTTGCTGCTTATGAGGATCGCGTGTGGCGCAGTGGTCGGAGGCCCCTGCAACTCACCCATGGGATCGATCCCCACGTCCCTGACTCACCAAGCCCTCCATTCCACTGGTGTCGGTAAACTGGTACCAGATTTGTCTGAGAGCGTAGCAATGGCTTGATACGTCGGTAGGCCACCGCGAGTAACGATGCTTAATGAAGCCGAATGCATGGCGCATTTCTCAGGGATTCGTCAACGCCGAGAGCTTTGTCCTTTTATTATTTGTTGCCTATCAGAATTTTTTACGGCAAGCCATTATGTGTCAAGTAATCAAAAAAATGCTGAGATATTTGCAAAACTTCGGACCTCAAGTGTCTAGCTGAGAAACAGGCGAAACGAAGGACCTGCATGGTGTGGTCGTGAACGCATTGGCCCCCGCTAAGGGTAAGGGTAAGGAGCGCGTTCGTTCCCCACCGCAGGCACCTGCGGTCTGGAGTTTTGCAAATATTTCAGCATCAATGTGGTTGTATCACACATAATACCCTGCCGTGAAAAATTTTAATTTGCAGTAAATAATAAGTTAAAATTGATATTGACGAAGTTCACTAAATTTGTGATGACTTTCGATTTATTGCCTATTCGAGTAATTTGTGAGCTATTTTGTGTTTTATAGCTCGGATATGACATTGTGAATGGCTAACTCATTTGATAATTGAATGGTCCATCTTCACGAAGAATCGTTCGCGCACCAGGACAGCTTCATCCAAATGATACCCTACTTGTTCAGCAAGATTTAAAGATAACGGCACATTGATGAATAAGCATGAAGAAAAGAAAGAAAACAGAGAGAAAAGAAAAGTCTAGTTATTCTCTACATCCTAGCCTAAAACAACTAATCAATCGAACCGCCTGAACAAGCCGAATACCGGCCACAGTTGCTGTTCATTAGGAGTTGCGATAATCAATGGAGTCTGCCGATATCACTAAGTTCTATGCATCTTAACCAATACATAGTAAATCTTTAAACGGCGTAGAAAAGATCAAGACGAAACTATGCTTGCAACTTTAGAGCGATGATTAAAACCTCTCCTACAGGCATGTCAAGTCCACAACTCGTAATACGTATTCTACTCAGTGAAACATTTTCAAAACACAAGTGGAAAAACTCCGCATGCAAATTTTATTTGCATACCAAACAGCTTCCTTTGAACACCCAACGTTCTCACGGTTTTTAATTTTCATTTACTGCCTACCATTTTTTCGCCACGAGGTATCTCCTGCATCTAATGCTGTCCCTTCAATCGTCGAATGACTCTCCTCACTACATACTCGATGTTCTTGAAAGCTCTTTAAGCAGCTCACTTCCTCCTTTACTGGCTACTTTGCAGCTAGGTCGTTTATCGTGTTCATTTCCCGATGAATAGACGTAACCGGAGTATTAGGAGATATTCATTCCGCTGAGCGTGAATGTGGCAAACGAAACCAGTCCGTTCCTCATAAACATCGTTATTGTGAGATTTAGTCGAAGACCAATCTTTCCACAGGTTTTAATAAAGTCGGCAAGCACAAGTTCCTCTTGGCTAATATTTGGTGTTATAAGGACGATGTCATCAGCAAAGCGATGGTGATGTAACTGTTGACCATCGATTTTTACTCCTATATTATCCCATTCCAATGTTGATATGACGTTCTGGAGGGTGGCGCTAAGTAGTTTTGGCAAGATTGTATCGCGTTGCCTAATCTCTATTCTGATGTTGATGCTAACATCGTTACAGAATGGTGATATTTTGGTGGTTATCAAATTTTTGTATAGCTCGCTTAATACACCGAGTAAGGTGCCCTGGCAGAAAGTAAAATACAGCTTTTCCATCGACCTCTTACCATGCCCATAGAAAAAGGGGTTCGACAGGGCGACACATCGCCAAAGCTGTTCAGTGCCGTACTACAGTGTATAGTGAAGTCACTCGATTGGGATGAGAAAGGCATACGTATCGATGGAAAATTCCTATTAAACCTTCGTTTTGTTGACAACATTGTCATCTTCTCAAATAGCACTAGCGAAGCAGAGATGATGATCAACTAGCTCAACGAAGTTGGGAAAACGACCGGACTTCGCATAAATCGGAAGAAGACCCAGTTATTGAAAAACCCATGGTGCGAAGGCGAAAATATTGAATTGGATGGTTCTCTCATTGCGGAGACCACCTCTGTACGTATACCTTGGGAGATCAATGAACATGGGAAACAGCATAAAGGAAGAACTAGATAGAAGGAGAGCAGCTTGGGCCACATTCGGGCCTCTCAAAGAAGCCACCAGCCAACTGAAGAACCCGAAAGTCCGCACTCATCTCTTCGAATCTACGGCCCTCCCAGCGCTCTGTTATGGTGCAGAGACGTGGGTTGATACTTCAACAACGTCAAGAATTCTTCGCACTACTCACAGAGCGCTTGAGCGATGTCTTCGAAGACATAACCGGCACTCCCAATATCTAGCCGGAATGCGAAGCTCTGACCTTCGAAATCTGTCACATCTTCGAGATCCAGGTGAATATACATCGAGAGCGAAACATAGATGGGCCGGTCACATAATGAGAAGAGCAGACGACAGATTGACGAAAAAAACAGTAGAGTGGACTCCAAGAGAATGCGAACGTCCCCTTGGGCGACCACCTACACGTTGAGCTGACGTGTTCGTAAGCAAAGTTTATCAGCTGAACCTGCAACTGCAGTTGTTTTCCAGATCACGGTATGAGACTCGAAAGCGCTACCATGCTCGAACAAGACCACCACCATGGACTACGATTGCGAGAGAAAGGAACGAATGGCATATGTGCTGGGGTCCGCACAACTCGTGAAGACGGACCGTCCAAGTATCCAAGTAAGCAAGTAAGTAAGGTGCCCTGGCAGTCCAAGCCTTCCATGAATGCTTCTCTTCCAACCGAATTATCGAGTTAAGGAAAGATTTTGACTCAATGTTAACTTTTATTTACTACTACAATTCTTCATGGCAGGGTATTTCGTGTGATACAACCACAATGAGGCTGAGATATCTGCAAAACTCTGGTGTGCTCTCCAGACCAATGCCGTTGACGGTTTATTTCTATTGGCACTGGTCAATAGATAGCTAGCTGAGAGATAGGTGAAATGAAGGACCTGCATGGTGTGGTGGTAAACGCGATAGGCCCCTAAAAGGGTGACAGCGCGTTCTTCCTCCACCGCTGACACCTGTGGTTCAGAGTTTTGCAAATATCTCAGCCTCATTGTGGTTGTATCAAACGTAATACCCTGCCATGAAAAATTGTAATAGGTAGTAAATAAAAGGTTAACACTGAGTCAAAATCTTCCCTTGAATCGATGAAATTGGGACAGAGCGGCCTCACGTACTCTCGCCACGAAACGTCGCACCTTCGCAACTGCCGGACTGGTTGGCCATCTCGAGTCATTGTAAAGGCCAGATATACATTCAATCACCTTCAAACGATGCTTGATGAGGTCGAACGCATGCCGCATCCTTCAAGGATTGATCAACGCCGAGAGCTTTGTCTTTGATTTAACCTAATACCACAAATATGCTGAGGTATGAGCAGAACTCGGAAGTTCTGTTGAGATCGATTGCCCTTTCGGGGGGTTGACTGTTTGATACAAGCACTTTATCATTGGAGTAAAATTTGCGTATAACGTTTTATCTGCTGAGGTTATGAAGGTGTTTGCCTGAGTAGAATGTATGTGAAGTTTACGTTCTTAAGTCCTAAAGAAGGTGAAACCGCCCAAGCGTCAGCTATTTGTGTATTAGTAAATGCTGCCCTAACAACCTTGTGTCAACTCACTGTGAAAATGGTGAATTATCTATCTATAAGTGCCGAGGTTAACAGAAAGCAGTTCTAGGGAAATCCTCCGTCCATCTCTATTTGTTCTCCGTGACACGGGTTTCTGTTTTCACTCCACATTTTTTGTTATTAGTTTAACGTTCAGTCACACTTACAGTTTTACTCGTCGAGCCGAGCGGTTGGCTTCGTTAGTGAACAATAAGCCGTTTCCAGTACGAGAACGACTTCTGTCAACCGTAGACTTCTCAATACGGCACGGTAAAATCGACAATCTAGACATCTACGGAAGGAATCTGAACGCGCTACAGTACTATAGTATTGATTCTGCCGTTTTTCTAATTACTATTATTGGATTCATAGTTTTTGGTTCTACCTATTCATGCCTGTATTGCTTCCGAAAGATCTTTACGTTGAAAATGAAAAAGGACTGATAGAAGTGATAAAATTAGATATGAACTGTGAATCAGATTGCATAAATGAGTGCAATACGCCGAACTATTGTTGTCACCACATTACAGAACGACAGCACTAGCTGTAGATGCAGTCTTACAAAAACACTTCCTAATTATTTACCCTTAGGGGCGCGTGAGGCGCAGTGGTTGGAGGCGCCACTGCGGCGCGCACGAGGAATCGATTCCTGCGCCCATGGCCCGCCAGGCCTTCCATCCCTCCGGGGTCGGCAAATTGGTACCAGACTTGTCTGAGAGGATAGCAGCACTGGCTAGATACATCGGCAGGCCATCCCGAGTCATTGTAAAGGCCAGATATGCATTCAATCACCTTCAACGATACTTAATGAAGTCGAATGCATGGCACATTCCTCAGGGAATGATCAACGCCGAGAGCTTTATCCTTTTTTATCTTTTTAATTATTTAGCCTTAAAGTTTTATCTACTAGCTGTTTCAATAATAAAAATAAAGGATATCTCTCTTGAGGATGCGCCATGCATTCGACTTTACTAGGCATCGCTGAAGGTGATTGGACGTATATCTTGTCATTACAAGGAATCGTGGTGGCCTACCGACGTATCGTGCCAGTGTTGCTCTGCTGCCAGACAAGTCTGGTACCAATTTGCCGACCCTGGTCGGATGGAGGTCTTGGTGGATCAGGGGCGTGTGAATCAACCCCATGTGTATTGCAGGCTTACTGTTTCAATACACTAGGATTATAACCATATTATTGCCAGAAAATATGAACCATAACGAAATATTTGTATTAAAATTTAAAAAAAATTAAACACAGCTTTCAGTATATCCTACAGAATTGTGTGACCTATGCGCTGAAGGACGCAATTATTTTATACCATCTATATGTATAGCTTCTTCTGGCTGAAGATTTGCGACGCTCGATTTCCTCACATGTCAGCCCAAATGGGAGCATAGATCCAGTTTCTTGTAAGTCCAGTGGTCTGTCTTTCAAGATCCGCTGCCTTCATCGGTATCATCGTCGTTTAGGAAGACCCAAATTACAGGAAACCTCGCTCCCATCTAGAAAAACGGTTCTAGCACGAATACCTGATGATTCGGGATTAAAATATTTTCGATTATCAATTAGTGGACAAAACCACTCTCAATGGTTTTCTCCGGAATAGAAAAGACCTTGACAGGGAACTGTGGATCCTTACGTTTGCCAACTATGTGAACTAGTGCCCTATTAATTATCTGATTCCATTTTTGGTAATATTTTCAAGGGTTGACCTAGATATGAAGCATATTAGGCCCCTCGTAGCTGGTCGTGAAAGGAAAAAAAGTGGAAAGATGTATACATCGTCACGAAGGGCATGGAATTATAAACTACTTTTGCTCACTTTTTTCCATGAACCCATATCACATCTTCTTCGCGGGTAACAGCACTGCTTCTTTTCGATTCGTTTTCCTCGCCTTCATCGTCCACAAAGGTGTTCCAACATTTCGCGTGTTGTTTCAAAAGCTTCCTAAGGACTTCCTCTTTTTTACGAATGTTGTAGAACGCTGGTGGAGTCAACTTTCAGTACAATCTTGTAGATAGCTTTGCTATGGCATTCCCACGTGGGATTGCAGCAGTGTCGGGGTGGTCAAACCAGCGCCTTTCTGCCACATGGACTGCATCACTATCCACTTCGTCTTCTTCTCGCGTTTTATTATAAATTATAGAACGCTTAAATCTCCAAGAAGTATTCCAAGTTTAAGGAGCTAAAAAACACAATATGTGGAAAATGGTAGAGATAACACAACGACGAGTGAGGAAACAATACTAAGTGCTGTAAACAGCATTAATTGCACTGCATTGAAATCTGGTTGAAAGGTGAGGTGGAAAAGCTCGCCACTTGAATGTACAGAAATATGTTATTTATTGTGAATCTTTGTTTAACACACTGACGACAGTAACTGCTCTCCAAGAGTACAGAGACGCTGCCAAAGTACAAGGGTTATCTTACGCTACTTAACGCTCCAATGAACATGACACCTCACTGGATTATTGAGCCATATAAAGATGGTACATAAAAATTTTATTATGACCAATATTTCAGCGTCTTTACCTTTTCCAGAACAGCAGTGATTCGATTCCATAGTCCGGAGTCATTCACACCAAGTCGAATCTTCTGGTGCGTGGCACCGTTTAAATGAAGTATCCTTACGACACGACAGCATTTTACGTAGGACGATTGTTAATCTGTTGTCATTCGTTTCTATATTTTCATGGTGGCAATGCATCTTCCAGCATTCTGGATCTCAACGGCTGGCACATAGAAAGACTATGTTGATGAAAACCAACTTCGATTCTACACCGGCAAGAATATTCAATGCTTCCAAGAGTTATGATAAAGCCTATGATGACGATCCGTACATAGAGGCATATACGTTAGTGGGGCAACTCTACCTAATCCGGACTGTGCCATCGCGGACTGGGATAGTCTGAAGAAAAAAGGAAGCACTTTCCATAAAAATTCCTATAGTATCAGGATTGCCCTATAGCTAAATAGAGCCAATAGAGTTGGACGAATTGGTGGAGTGGTTACTTCATCCACGACGTCTAATGCAATAGCTTCAACAGACACTTGTAGGAACCGTTATTTCTGTAAGGATGGATATTGGTGGCCTACGGGTGCTCGCCTTCCGTTGCCGACATAATGTGCTATCGATGAAGAACCATACTTCAACCGGTCCGGAAAAGAATAGACTCCACGAAGAAAACCTAATGACACTAATTAAAAGGCTCGTTGAGCCTTTCACATATTTTTTTTATAACACAAAGGCCAAGGAAAAAGGGAAGACCAGGCGCAAAGCAGCTATCGCTTAATCAATATGATGTCTGTCTTAAGGTGTTAATATATTCTCGATTATGTGAACTCTATAGGAGCCGTACAATACGAGAATGCTGCGCTTAATTTTAAATAATGGTATTCCATCTCTTGGTGAGTTTTAGTAAATCCAATGAAAACTATCAAAACATAAACCTTTGCCTACAGGACAAAAGTTTTCTTGTTTCACCGCAGAAAATTACTGTCGGAAACCGGTTTTGTGGCGAATATGTTGACAGGAATTCCGAACAGAACAATTGAAATCGGGAGCATTTTACAAGCTGGAAAACCAGTACGAAAAGTACGGATCCACATAGAACAACTAGGTGACCTTTCACAATCCTTCATAGCGTATTATCAACCCTCATAATAAAAAGCAAGGTTTAAACCGAATATAATGAAAAGTACAGCAAGCAAGGCTCTGAACAGGAACAAAAAATAACAATTTCATCGGCTCAACAAAATGCTTATGGCAATCGACCTTTCAGCCAGATTTCTATGTGGACTTGTAGATTTTTAGGCGTTAGCTCCTGTTGGTGCTTCTGAAAGATTCTGCTCATTATGGGTAAGAACACTGGCTTTACTCTTCACTTTCACCAAGGATTTGAATACAAAAACATTGAATCAAAAAGAAATACTTACGAAGGCGTATCGTTTCTAAAGAAAACATTAATAACATTCAAAACATTACCTTTTTGTTTGCAGCCTACCATACCTACCATATCTTCACGACAGAGTTTGTGAAGTTCAACCAAAATGATGCTGAGATATTTGCAAAACTCCGAACCGTAGGCGTCTGCGGTGTAGATGGAACACGTTATTACCGTTTCCGGGTGCTAAGCCTTTCACCACCACAACATGCGAGTCCTTTATTTCGCCTGTTTTTAAGCCAATTTTCTATTTACCAGTGCCATCAGCAATCACCGTCAACGAAAAAGATAACAGCACGTTCGTTACACCCGCGGTTCGGAGTTTTTCGAATATCTCATCATCATTGTAGTTGCACTTAATACTCGAAATATCTAGAAAATAAGTAAAAGTAAAAGTCACTAAGGTTAGTACAATGTTTCACGTACCTTCAGATTTTTTCGCATGTCTTCAATGTATTTCATAACGTCCTGTGAGTGCTCTTCCATTTCAAATTCGCGCTCCATTAAAATCCACGGTTTTCTGAAACAAAATTTTACCATTTCCATTTCGAAATATTTAGTATGAGGCAGTTAAACAAACAAAAACATTCACAAGACTGAACAAAGAAATCCGTTTAAAAATGTCCCTCCCTTACTCCTACAACAGTGTAATACCAGTATTGAAACTGTTATATAGTAGAAAATCCACTAACATAGATGTCAGCTGAGGATTGAGCCTTAAAGGCCCCGTTGATGGTACAGAATGGAGAACGTTTTGAGCAAACTGACTCAGGGAACGGTGTCGGCGCTGAAACCAATCGAACTATCAGGAAAGATGAGAATTTTGAAGGTTACACTTACAAAGGTGTGAAAGCTCACTCGGGACAAGATTTTAAGCTCGGTACGGACATTGCTGCTCAGAGCGTTTGACACATCCGGGTCGTCAATGTCAGGACGGAACATGCCTCCAGCACCTCCTTCTAAGTCATCCTCCTCTACTAGTTGAACGAGTTTAGGGTGTGCCTTTAAGAACACATTCGGAACGTTGTTACACGCATCTATTAAGTGTAGGTCAACATCTACAAGAACCATTACTAGTTACGCATAAACTTACGATGAAGAAACTTCGCACGAGCGCAACCAAACATAGCGCTGATGGATCGTCCATAATAGTTGCTATCGAGAGAACCCGTTTAACGAAAGCAGCTACTCGAGACAGCGGTAACTTAAGCAAATATAGACCAATTAGCTCTGGGATATAGAAATCATACTCACTTGATGATGTTAGACGTTCGATAGTGATGTAACGAAACAATGAATCAATCAAAGGAAGGGCATCATAACTAGAACTTCTGAGGCTTAAATGAAAAGCTATTTCAAATACCTGTTTTCTGCGTTCGTTTAACATTAAATCAAGGACGGATGCAGCTACGCATATCTGCTTCTTCCTAAGCTCTGAAAATTTACACGAAGAAAATAAATTAATAGATACAAAGCAACAACAACGGACAGTTTTTAGTAATTCTGACGTAATGGAATAAATCCTCTCAACAGCTTACCGTACCATTGTGGCTGGGAGGTGTTCCTAGGTGTCGGACAGCGATGTACGGCGGGGGGATTCATCCACCTGCCTGGTCCCCCAGGCTAAGGAGTCCGGCGTTTCCTTCAGAAATCCCAGCTAAGAGTAAACCAATGTCAGAATGTGCCACTGTACTGCTATCAAACTAGTGACGTGGTGGAAAACGGCCGTCTGATCGACAAGGGTGGCGACTGCCTGTGGTGGCGACGACCTGGAGCAGACTTTGGCCAGGCTGCCACTGGGACTCCAGGGAACTACAATGGCCAAACCAGCAAAACTCCAAACAATGGAGATTATGCTGGGGTCCGCACGACTAGTGAGTACGGTCCATCCAAGTATCCTAGTAGACTATTTGATGTAAAAACTATAAGCCTGGAAAGTGTAAGAGCTATGTTACCTGGTTTCCTTTCGAAAGGTAGTTGATTAATCAACCGGTAAATAGTTCGATAAAACCGTGAAGGATCGATATTCAGTAGCTGTCCATCTCCAGATAAAATAATAAACACTGTATTGATGCAATATAGTCGATCCAGAAGACGAAGACCCTGTAATGAAGAAGACATATGAAATAGCTACCGCAACCGCTGAACATAAAGCCACCCAACAAACCTCCCTATTTACAAGATTCTCCATGGTGGAAACAATATCTTCGAAAAATTCTATTCCTAAAAGGTGAGCAAATTTGCTCAGACCCTCTAATACAGGCTCAAGCAGTGCTACATTTGGCACTCTCTTGAGAACCGAAAAATAGCATTGAAAGACGTGTTTCATTGTCTCAGTTGCCTGAAAGTACGACCAACATCATCTGATGAGATGTGATACCATCAGCTTTTCGAAGGCACAGAGTATTCGTGAATTAGACTACCGTCTTCAATTTCGTAGAAAGTTTCTCGGCAGCATCCAGTTCTTTTAGATCAGCTTCTAACTTGTCCAGCTGCTTTTTGTACTATAAAGAGGTAATGTGGAAAACTGTGAATTAAAATGACAATATGAATGTCTAAGGATGGCATACCTTTCTCGCAGTTTTATTCGCTTTTTCCTTCTTCAATTTAGCCCTTTTCGCTTGGATATGTCTCTTCCCCGATTTCTTACTTTCATCCTTCACCTCCTAAATAGTCATTCGTACGGTGGATGCTATAAGAAACCTTTTCGGAAAGGAAAAAACTTAGGAATCAGTGTGAGATGAACGAAAAGAACAAACCTTGATGTTCAAGGAAAGGAGTGTAGCAATCAGCTGAGGAGGTACACAACCTTTACGCTTGCTAACCATGGACGCAATACTTCTAGCACCAAATAATGACATTCGCAAATGCAGATCTTCACGAAACACTTGATTCAGGGTGTTGCATACTTCGGAAACAACCTAGATATTTTAATCAAATCCAGCTCACATCTCAGTATCGAAAATTAGTGGAAAACTTACAGATGAACAATTGCTGAGAGAGAGACGAATGAGTGCAGAAAGGATATTAGTGGCGTAATTGAAGTGTGGAACATATATCGCAAATCTGCTCATGGCCTTCAAGCACAACATACCCAACTTGTATGTGAAAGAAGTTTCGCAAAGTTTTCGACCTCGGATGTTGAGTTCTAAAAAATGCGCACATATATTTTAAGAAATTCACCACCACAGAGCCACCTGGATGTTATCATTAATTCATATACTTCTGAATGTTACGATTAATTCATATAATTCATCTCAATAAGGGAGCATATGGTGCAGTGGTCGGAGGTGACCCGCGACACACACATGGTATCGATCCCCGCACGCGTGGCTCACGAAGCCTTCCATCCCTTTGGATTCTTTTTTTTATTTCATCTCAACACTTCTGGTAAACCTCATATATACTGCACATGAAAATTTGTGCTCCATGTTTCATCGATGAATTTGATGAATGCCCTCAATAGGTTTATTAATTGACAGCTTTTTGAGCTAATGACTGAAATCAGATCTTCCTAACGCACTCCATACATATAAAGGATAAAAGGATAAAGCTCTCGACGTTGATCAACCCCTGAGGAATGCGCCATGCATTCGACTTGATTAAGTATCTTTGGAGGTGATTAAATGCATATCCGACCTTTGCAATGACTCATGGTGGCCTGCCGATGTATCGAGCCAGTGCTGCTATCCTCCCAGACAAGTCTGGTGCCAAATATATACGTAAACAGCTCTCGACGACAGGTCTACATGTGACGAAGTACGATACGATAGTCCCATTAGAACTCAATTCCGAAAATGTGCTTTAAACGTTATCCAATTAACACAAAACCTCATCGAATTAAAGCAGTGCATATGTAGAGACAGAATGGACAGCGTGTCTTTAATTCAATGCACTTTTCGCTCGTTATAGATTTTATCGCGCTTCACTTCATTACTACACTTTTTGGATTTAATCGTGCTGTTGAGAACGCTAGAGCGATATATCCTACCACGTAGAATTTTGCTGGTGAGGATATGTCTACTGCGGCCTAACAAAAAAAAAAAAAAAAACATACACCTTTGTAGATGTCGAGCATTTCAAGTGTAATGGAGTAAAAACAATATTGTCCTGATTCTGAAGCAAATTCCACAGCATCTATGGAACACCGATAGGCACCTTTGCTTGTTACCCTGTCCTCCTCACCATCATATGGAAACGCCTAGTTGTACTAATCTACTTACTAGGAAACATGAATGATTAATTTTAAAGTGAACCGTATGGATAGTCGGGCTTCTTTGTAGACTTCAAGCAGCATTTACCGAGACCTATCATGCAAAGCAGGTATATTAATTGTTTGACCAAGCGCGAGGAATCACCGTCGTGTTTGTGACAAACCAGACGCAAAGTGATCGAGCAATAGCGGAAAAAGTCTCCGATAAGTTTGAAAGACGCTAACAAGGATATCTCGACATTTCAAAAAAAGAAAGAGCTTGCCCAACTACTAAATTAGTAGCAGCATAAAAACTGTGATGAAATTCGCGCGATTCGCCATGAATAACAGGCATACAAGTATCCAATTCATTGGTCAGATTGACGATTGAAGAATCGACTCAACAAGGTCTCATTTCTTTGGTGAACATGAGAATTTTTAGTATTTGGCTATCAAATAAGCAGTGCAAAGCATATCATAAATTTGTTGTCGGAAACTTCAACGCCTGAATAGAAAAGGCCAACGACAGTGAATACAGGATCGAAAATTCTGGATTAGGAGAAAGAAATGAGAATGGGAACCGTCTTGCAGAACTCCTGTCAGCAGCACGTCCCTTCCATGAGAACTCGTTTTTCCAGAAGAAAGGTCGCCGCTGGACATGGGAGTCTCCCAACGGCATGACTTATGCGGAGATCGACCAAATTTTGACAAACAGAAGATGGTGCGTACTTGACATATCGGTAGTCCCGTCATTTTGTACTGGTTCCGATCACCGTCTTCTTCGTGCGAAGGTTCGATTCAGCCGCAAGCTGGAAAAGAACTCTCTTCATCGACCACGAGGAAAAAGTCTAGCTGCACACGACGAGAACATTCTGAACGAAGTCCTACCCAAACATGAAAGGCAGATTAAAGAAGACCCAACTGAAGACTACGAGCTGCTTGTCGAGGTACTGAAAAGTTGTGCCGAATTCGCCTTAGTTCCTCAAGCAAGAAGATCGGATCGCATCTCCATCACTACTAAGGAGTTGCTCGAAAACAGAAGGAAGCTGAAGCTTGATCCCACTGCAACACGTTTAACGTGGCTAGTAATAAATGCCTGCTGCAGAAGAGCTTTGCAGAAAGATCTACAACGGTAAAAGCAGAAGAAACTACTGGAAGCACCAGAGAAAAGAAGCAGTCTAACAAAATGCCGTCGTGACTCGTGTGATTATAATGTTTCGCAGTCAGCCCCAATGAACGATGATGGGATCTTTAATGAAGCTGAGATATTTGCAAAACTCCGGACCGCAGGTGTTTGCTGTGGGGAACGAACGCGCTATTGCCTTCTCCGGGGAGTAACGCGTTCACTACCACACCATGCGGGTCCGTTTCGCCTGTCTCTCAGTTAGTTCCATCGATCTTTGCCGTTAGTTGATGAACAGATGGATTGTGATTATAACTAAAGCCTCAGCTTAACTGGGTTCATTGCCGATTTGGGCTTCCTAGATCAGTCCCGCTCTCGGCTGTTTGCTGATGGCAAAAGATCGATAGAACTAGCTGAGAGACAGGCGAAACGAAGGACCCGCATGGTGTGGTGGTGAACGCGTTACTCCCCGGAGAAGGCAATAGCGCGTTCGTTCCCCACAGCAAACACCTGCGGTCCGGAGTTTTGCAAATATCTCAGCTTCATTAAAGTTATATTTCGCAATATACCCTGCCATTAAAAAGAGTAGGCAGTAAACAAAACGGTTAAGATTGAGATGATGGGATCGTCAAAACCTTCCGCCATGATATGGAATTAATAGCGGAAAGTTTTACACCAACGTTTTTCGTTCCATAATCCCCCGTCCCGGGCCCTGATATCCTGTTGGAGAAAGACCACCTGGAATTCTTCCGTCGGAGGTTCGAGTTGCGATAGAAAGCATAAAAAGATGGACAGCCTAGAGACCGGAAAACGTCACCGCCAATTTCCTTATAGCTGTAGGCCACAATCTATATGTACTTCTCGCAGGTCATATGACAGCCTTCCTTCAAAAGGAAAAATTCCAGACCAGTGCAGAACGTCGCGCATGGTCATCCTGCCCAAGAAAGCAGACCGAAAGGATCTTCGTAACTATCGTCCCATATGCTTGTTAAGTGTATTCTACATGCTCTTCACGGATTATCCTCTCGTGCATATCAAGGACATTGGACGAGGTGAAACCAGTCGAGCAAGCAGAATTTTGGAAAGGATTTTGCCGCATGGACCACATCCAAACAGTGTCCAGGGTCATCTAGTTCGTCCGGAATACCACTTACCTCTACTCTTAACCTTTGCCGACGTCGACCAAGGAGTGGGCCCGTCCTACATAAGAACTCTGTCCGACTGTTATCGGAACTGCACTACGAAAATACAGCTTTTCCATCGAATTCTCACCATACCCATAGGAAAAGGGGTTCGACAGGGCGACACGTTATCGCCAAAGCTGTTCAGTGCCGTACTACAGTGTATAGTGAAGTCACTCGATTGGGATGAGAAAGGCATACGTATTGATGGAAAATTCCTATTAAACCTTCGTTTTGTTGACAACATTGTCATTTTCTCAAATAGCACTAGCGAAGCAGAGATGACGATCAACTAGCTCAACGAAGTTGGGAAAACGACCGGACTTCGCATAAATCGGAAGAAGACCCAGTTATTGAAAAACCCATGGTGCGAAGGCGAAAATATTGAATTGGATGGTTCTCTCATTGCGGAGACCACCTCTGTACGTATACCTTGGGAGATCAATGAACATGGGAAACAGCATGAAGGAAGAACTAGATAGAAGGAGAGCAGCTTGGGCCACATTCGGGCCTCTCAAAGAAGCCACCAGCCAACTGAAGAACCCGAAAGTCCGCACTCATCTCTTCGAATCTACGACCCTCCCAGCGCTCTGTTATGGTGCAGAGACGTGGGTTGATACTTCAACAACGTCAAGAATTCTTCGCACTACTCACAGAGCGCTTGAGCGATGTCTTCGAAGACATAACCGGCACTCCCAATATCTAGCCGGAATGCGAAGCTCTGACCTTCGAAATCTGTCACATCTTCGAGATCCAGGTGAATATACATCGAGAGCGAAACATAGATGGGCCGGTCACATAATGAGAAGAGCAGACGACAGATTGACGAAAAAAACAGTAGAGTGGACTCCAAGAGAATGCGAACGTCCCCTTGGGCGACCACCTACACGTTGAGCTGACGTGTTCGTAAGCAAAGTTTATCAGCTGAACCTGCAACTGCAGTTGTTTTCCAGATCACGGTATGAGACTCGAAAGCGCTACCATGCTCGAACAAGACCACCACCATGGACTACGATTGCGAGAGAAAGGAACGAATGGCATATGTGCTGGGGTCCGCACAACTCGTGAAGACGGACTGTCCAAGTATCCAACAAGGTAAATAATGGGCAATGCTATAAGCACAATCACGCAATGAGTGCAAAAAGCTTCATGAAAGCACGATTTTCCTTCAGGTACATAACATGGATACTTGGATACATGAATGGCCCGTCTTCATTGGTTGTGCGAGCCCCAGCACAATTACCGTTTTTCGTAGTTTTCCTGGTTTAGGTTTTGTGAACCTCTGGAGTTCCCAGGTCAGCCTTGCCAAGGCCACCACCACAGGTCTACCTGTGTGGATCAGAGAGATTTGCCACCATGCGACTAGTTTGGTACGATGGTGACGGATCGTGGTATTAGTTTACTCTTGGCTGGGGTTGCTGATAGAAACGCTGAACACCTTCCCATCTTGGGAGGCCTTGTTGATGGGATTAATCTTCTCGCTCTACAGCGCACTCGAACACTCGAGAACACCTCCCAGCCATGTTTAGGCGGTAAACCGTTGACAGGTGTAGTCCTCAGTCGTATAGTGGTTAGTATCCGCGTCTGTAACATGCGAGGTCAAGGTCAATTCCAAGCCGAGGAGGACGCTTTTGGTTGTTGATTGTCAAGAAGCTCTCTTTCTCTTCCGCTCTCAGACATGGCGTTGGTGGGTCGCAGTGATTGCGCGTTTTCCCTGTCCATGCTACCTAGCAATGAAAAGTTTTACACTTAGAAACCTCAGCCATAATTTCAAATTTTATTAATGATACCAATCCTCAATGAATCAATCATCTGTAAAAGTCGGAGATTAACGGAATAGAAAATTAGGTTACTAGAGCTCGCAAACGTTTAATAGACTCGTGATGACGCTCAACTTTTCGCCATCCACGCAATTACCGATATCTAACGCACGTTGGTCTGACGAGGAACAAGCACGAGGTATATACACCTTTCTTATATTCAACTATTCCACTTCTTTGTTAATACAAAAGAAGATTAGCCTCTGTGTAACTCATGTGGGACTACGCAGATTTTACTACCTTTACCAAATATGATAGCCCTCGCTATCTCCATACTCTTTGCATTCGCAACGGCCTCTGGGATACCTTCATGGCAGGATCCAAATCAAACTAAAGAACGTCTAAGAAACCTTTTTTATAAACTATTAAGCACAGAGAAGTTTTTCTAGGTTGGTACGCCGCAGACAACATACGTTGTATGAAGATTTATGGGAAAATGATATGTATAACAAAGAAGTTACATTCACATGGACCAGAAGATTTCAAAAAAAAACATACTTTCCATCTTCTTTTCACAAAACTGGAGAAATTTCAAGTAGTACCGCAGGAGAACTTCTTCAAAATTTCGCAGCTTCTTTGTCTCCTTCTTCACTTTCTGTTGTTTCTCTTCTTCATTAAGTTCACGGATAGAATAGCCAGGAATGATATCAATAAGAGCCTACAATGTGTAGAGACAAAAATCCGAAAAAGGAAAAGTACTAAAAGAAAGCAGATAAGCAGATCCCCCCCCCCCCAAAAAAAAAAAAAAAAAAAAAAGAAAAAACTCTCTGTTTAAAGAAACTTCTTCTGATGAGAGAAATTGATAACGACTAAAATATTCAACACACCTGCATAATACTAAGTAAAGCCAGTTTCTGAACTGATTCTCGAACCAGTGAATGTACTTTTTCTCCCTGACATAGTTGAAATAAATCGCGCAGCCTATAGATCTGAAGTGATAAGACAAGACATGCAGCATGATCGAAGGCCTTTAAGGTATGATTTTTTATGTTCATGCTCCTAGAAGGCCATTCTAGAAAGTTCACCCATTTCCTCAACTATCTAGTCAATAATCGATTTACATTATCATGGGGATCTGTGAGAAGGTCATGAGCGTAACCGGAAATCGTTTGCTTGAACTGGTGAACCATTTCCTTCCTCTTTAGGAGCAATTCGACAGCGGTAAGCCCTGAGAAATCCTAGAAAATGGGTTAAAACGCTCCAACAGATATTGAAATAAGACTTCACTAGCCTTAAGAAATAAGACTACAAAACTGAACACATACCTCGAATTCGACAGTCTCCTCTTTCACCTGATTTTGGTCCGGTTCGTCTTCCATTTCCATATTCTTTTCTCGAGTGGGACGGAAAACTCTTCCATCCTAGACCTTTTCTTTCTCGAATCATGATCACAAAATCATAAAAACACACAATACCTTCAACTTGATTGGCAGCATTTCCTCTAAATTATCGTCCAAATACACTTCAAATTTCCTCTTCTTCTTTTCAATATCGCCGTCATCATCATCCCGATTGCAGAGGTGTTCGAACTCTGTGTTGAAATAGGTTTAATAACAAAAATTCACTTGTGTTCCATCTCTCAAAACCTATGAAGCTGGGGAGCACAAGATTAAGGGAAACCAACTCCGATTATGTCTTCGTACCATTCCTGCGAAAGCACTGTTTTCCCAGTCAACGTCAGCATCCAACATATCCAGAGGCAGATTATCTTCAGCTTCGTCATTGTAGTGGGCGTTACGGTCGTCAATCCAATCGTCTTCTATCTAGAATATGCGTTCACGAACTCGTTGAATGAATGTCCCTTAGGAAGTACTAAGCGACTACGTCGAAGTCCTATGCACTATGATTCTTCAGTACTTTGTGGGAAGATCCTTACTGTTGAAGGGTCACCTTACATCTAAACAACAACGAGGAAATAACTCATGGAATTCCATTTGTTTACTATGAGAAACCTCTCAACCAACAGAGAGTGGGAAAGATATGGCACTTTATCTTGATAGTGACCGAGTCATCCCATGGTCTTAACGAGCTATAGACAACCTTATTCACCGAAACTGAGGATAGGGACCATTGTTAAATCAAATTCGGGGAACTCTAGTTGACTTCTGATTTCTTAAAACTAACTGCTGATTACGAAGAGAAATGTATCTACAAATCGTTTTGACACTAGGTATTGAAGATAAGGTAGCACTCAAGCACCAAACTCTCGTCTGATTTTGGAACCCACACAATCCCTTCCAAGCAATGGCAAATATCAGCAGACCGTATGAGAAAGTTATAGATTATATCCTTACTCGAGTGAAAAGCTGAGTAAACCTGAACCAGAACTGATATCAGAAGCAATAACTTAATAGAAGATATTTTAACTTCTTACATTGAGCGCCCGCTTCCGAGATTCCTTGGATCTTCTTGCTTTGATATCCTTCAGCCCATCTATTACATTTCGTGACAACTTTTTCCTCTGCGCCAAACGATTTAGTTTCCTCGTGGTCTTCCTAGTATGTGAGGTTTTCATCATCTTCAACTTGACTTCACGAGATGATGAGGCAAACCCCATCTTTGCACTGGAAAGAAAAAATCCTCTCAACTTCGACAGTAATCACTAAAATCGCACGGTAACCACCCAAATCCTCAAGACCATGAAGAAATGGAACAACGACGCACAGTCCACGGTATGCAGGAAAGTGTGCTCTGCTAAAGAGTTCTTGCTCCACATGATTTCGTTTCGCGTCCTTTAATTTTACAGCAAGCAAATGACGAAATTTCGAGGTGGTTTGCCGGACTATTCTACGAGTAGTACGTGTTTAGGCTGTAGTAGTATTCTGAAATTGATCTGCGGTGCTTCATGTACCACTAATGTAGGCCTTTATTCATTTAATTGATGGAATCCGGGAGCTTTTTACGAATTTACGTGGTTTTACTTGTCACCTAATGCTTGCCATGTCAATTCTCTACGAAGATTCGGTGTGTTCCAGCTTAGTTTTCATTGGACTTGTGCTTCACTTAAGGAGGCTTTTTCCAGGAGGTTGGGGATAGCCGTGCTAAGGTCTTTTCATGTCGGTTAGCTATCGTCCAGGATGGTGGCTTCCTGGCTTTGATCTGGGTTATGATGTCAATGTTATTAAGTTCCTTTGGGCTTGTCGTATGCTTTTTTGAACTCCGAATTTGGGATTTCTGAATCAAATCGTTTTTATCCTCTTTTACTGGTTTAAATATTCATTTCTTATTCCAGTGAACGTAAATCTAGGTGATTTCTGCAGCAACATGTTTTTTCCGACGTCTAGGACGCTATTTAGTGCTTGGTTGGTAGGTAGTCGAGTGCTTGCTCGGACGACTTATCTGGGTGCTTTCTCTCAACGGTTCAAGTAAGCCCATTTTGCATCGAATATATCTGAAATTATTTCGGAACAAGTGTACTTTAGGTCGGATACAATTCGTGGCGCTGTGATTGGGATCGATCTAGGAACGACGAACTCCTGCGTAGCGGTTATGGAGGGAAAACAAGCAAAGGTAATTAAGAACTTCGTGTGGTTTGATGAAAATGTTCGTGATCCACTGCAAAATTGTCCAGTAGTATTGATTTTATTCCGACTACGGTATCGCGGCACTCCACCATCGTGCTTAATCCATCGGAGCATTGGCTTGCATTTTGTTTTTGATTGAAAGTGGTCGTTTTTTAATACTGCTAGTTACGTCGTTGACGTGTTTGTATCCCATAAGATATTCAAGGCTTTAGGGTTCTACAAGAAAAGCATTAGAGTGGATAGACCCTATATTGTTTTGAAATTGGGAGGCACCAAAGTAATCTGTTTTTTCTGGGTTTGCAGAAGCCACCATTTTTGCGAACTGCATGGTATCGCTGTGCTATTTAAGCGCACTTCTCATTTTGGAAGTCGTCAACTGTTTGTTCCTCAATAATATAAGAAATAGAGAGTAGGTTGTTTGCAGATTGTCCTTTACTAGACGTATTCACTAGTCATGATGATTTCACTTCTACTAATTATTCAAGAATTCAAGAAAAGTGACGCCCTTGGTTATCAGTGAGAGGTGGTTTTGGGTTGTATTGACTGCCATCGTGGAATCCCACTAGCTGCTGGCAACGGCGAACTAACGTCCGAGCTTGCGAAACAATACAGAGAGGCGATGAAAGAAGATCTTAAGGAGAGAAGAGCAGCAGTAATGGTCGAACCTGCAGAGACTGGGAAAAGCATTCGCAAAGCTCGCCGGAGCTTCGCAAATAACAAGAACAAGATGGTTGCACTACGACGCACAAACAAAACAATTGCAGCGTCCAGACAGGCAACGGAGAAAATCATTCACGAGTACTACTCAGATCTCGTCGATAGCCACGTCCACCTTCCGTCATATGAAATAGAAGACGATGGATATGTTGTACCACCGGTTCTCCCTTCTGAAATCCGATATGCCATTTCGTCGGTGAAAAATCGAACAGCACCAGGTCCGGACAGGATAACATCAGAACATCTGAAGAACCTTCCGCCAGTCCTCGTAAGCACACTGGCTCGGCTCTTCACACGTTACCTGTCTGAATGCAAGAGCAAGACCGTGCTGATGTTCAAGAAGGGTGGGCTGCACGATATAGGCAACTATCGCCCAATCTACTTGCTGTCTGTCGTCTACAAACTTTTCACTCGAGTCGTCCTAAACAGGATTGACAGAACACTGGACGAAGGACAGCCGTGCGAGCAAGCAGGGTTTCGAAAAGGATTTAGTACGATGGGCCACACTCGCACGTTAACAAGACTCATTGAAGTATCGCGAGAGTACAAAAGACCGCTCTGTCTCACTTTCATCGACTTAGAGAAGGCTTTTGATTCAATTGAGATAGAAGCAGTCATGGAAGCCCTTGGTAGTCAAGGTGTCCCTACTCAATATGTAAAGATTCTTGGTGAGCTGTACAAAAATTTCACAACCAAAATTTCACCATTCTACAACGATATTAACGTTGACGTCAAGAGAGGAGTTAGTCAAGGCGATACAATCTCGCCAGAATTATTTAGCGCCACCGTATCGTCCTTATAACACCAGACATTAGCCAAGCGGAACGTATGCTTGCGGACTTTGATAAAGCGTGTGGAAAGATTGGTCTTTGACTAAATCTCAAGAAAACGATGTTCATGAAGAACGGATTGGTTTCGTTTGCCCCATTCACGCTCAACGGAAAGAATATCTCCGAATGCTCCAGTTTTGTTTATCTAGGTCAGGAAATCAATGTGGTGAACGACTTAGCTCCAGAGCTTAGCAGAAGGAAACGAGCGGCTTGGGGAGCTTTTAAGAGCATCGAGGATGTAGTGAAGAGAACAAACAACACCGGACTCCGTACCCACCTTTTCGACTCAACGGTTCTTCCTGTCCTAACGTATGCGTCAACAACCTGGTCGATACGTAAGCAGGATGAAAGATCACTCAGCGTTGTTGCACGCGCAGTCGAAAGGACGATGCTAGGAGTAACCCGTTTCACAGAAGCGAGGGATGGGATCCGAAGCTCGGACCTGCATCAACGATCAAAAATCAATGATGCCGTTGTATACGTCAAACAGTCAAAGATAAGGTGGGCCGGACACGTAATGTGTATGAATGATAACCGATGGACAAGGGCTGTTAGTGACTGGATTCCTCGGGATGTCAAACGTACTGCAGGAAGACCACCGACCCGATGGTCAGAGTTCTTCACGAAGAGCCTAGAAGAAAGATATGATGCTCGACGAGTCCCTAAAGCGATCAGAACTCACTGGGCTACTCTTCCACGCGACAGGGAGAAATGGAGGATTTACTGGCGCCCGCTGGAGTCACTCGACGATCAACGGGACTACAGGTGATACAGGTGATTGACTGCCATGTGTCTTGCTTGTTGTATGAGCATTTTTAATGGGAATTCCTTGGTTCCGTACCTTTTTTTGCAGCTTTGCTGTTAAATATCTAGACTGAGGTGTTACTAGAACAGTGTTCTCACGAGTACTTTTTTTACATGACCCGTCTTCAGACGTACTCTGCTGGTCCCTGGGCTTCTCACATTCTTCGTTTTCTCGCATCCCGTATCCACAAAAATCTTCCAACTTTGTTTTTAACGTGTGGCTTCGGCTACTGCTTGAGGGTTTTCATTTCATCTTGAATGCTGCCGAATGCTGGTGGAGCAATTCTACCTGGAGTCCTGAGATAGTTGGGCTGGAGTGTTCCTAGTTGGATTGCAGTTATTTTTTTTCCTAGGTAAGTTCGGTATCAATTTCCCGACCCTGGATGGATGGGAGGCTTGGTCGGCCTCGAACGGAATCGAACTAGTACCATGCTCGTAATAACCGATATCACTACCACCGTCCTGTGTTTTTCATAGCTGAAGTAATTTTTTTTTGAAAACCGTCGATGCAAAGGTGAGCGTGTCACCTTCTGGAATTTGGACAGGTTTTCCTTAGCTATTACCTAACCAGTAGGGCTACTAGTTGGAAAAAACACAACTGACTTAGAAGTGAAATCTGGAAAATGTTGACCGGAAATTGGAAGAAATAATTTTTTGTTATTGTGATAACACGTTTTCTATTACCATCACAAAATGTCTTTGTACACAAGACGTCCTCGCATGTCGTGACATCAGAGTTATTCCGTTTACACATCCTGGTAATATGCTTTTGTCAACAGCTGCGTGTGGTAGTCCTAAAGCACTATTTATTCTTTAGATGTTATATCTTTGCTTCCTTTAAACGTGCATTGTCAAATGTTTTCAGGTTATAGAAAATGCAGAGGGTGTACGAACTACGCCATCAACCGTGGCTTTCACAAAGGATGGTGAACGATTAGTTGGAGCACCGGCGAAGCGTCAAGCAGTCACTAACCCCCAAAACACCCTTTATGCTACAAAAAGACTAATTGGAAGACGATTTGACGATCCAGAGGTGCAGAAGGATGTGTAAGTTTTTGTTAATAGATAAGTAGTCAATAACTTATTTACTTCCTGTATTGGTGGGGTGTTCGCAGAATATGCATCCATTACTGTGGTTCAGCACAGCTTTTTTTTTCGAAAGTTTTATAAAGCCCTTCGTTTGTTATTCTACTATCACTACTATTTTTGGTGATGCTTTGGGCGTTGCGCTCAGAAACGTTCATTTTACAGTTAGCAGTTTGCAGTTTCCCCATGTGTACAATTTACACATCCTACACGGAATGCACATTTAGAAATCACAGAACAAGAAGTCTGTTGTCGTTGAGGAAAACTATAAAAAATTCGAGTTATTTGCTAAGGTGGCGAGTTTTTTGAGATGTTGACTAGTTTTCACTTGAAATCCATACTCGTGTGAGTGTAATCAGCGAGCTTGTTTTAGGTAGTATTAAAGATTTTAATTGAAATAAAAACTTTTGAGGTCCAGAGATCTTCTCTAACAACGCACAAGTCTCCTCATTCTAAGTAGAACAATTTGGTTTTACTTTGAAATTTGGATTTTAGGTAGACGCGAAATGAGGGTAATTTGTAAAAGTTGTTCGTGCCCGTGGGCCGAAAGAGCAAAGTCTGTTCTGTTCAAGCTTTGGTCTGAATCTTGTGGCAAGACAAATATTTTTGTTCTGCAATAAATAGCCTTTTTCCTATCGTATACATGTGTGTGGTATTTCTCGAATTAATGTGAATAATACTAGAGAGACAGGAGGAGCGAAGAACCCGCATGGTGTAGTGGTGAAAGCGTTAGTTCCCGGAAAGAGCTTAGCACGTTTGTTCTCCACCGGTCTGGCGTTTTGCAAATATCTCAGCATCATTGTGATTGCACTTCATATAATACCCTACTCTGAAAGACTGTAGTATTAAGCAATTCAATTTTGTCTGCTCTAGTTCCCTATACTTATTCAGGCTGACTATTGACCAGGTAAATGTAACACATTTGTGAAGTTTTCCTTAATATTAACAGCCAGGTAGGAAGGTTCATCGTTATTTTTCTATGCGAAAAACCAAGCGTTAATTTCTTCGGAGGTGTAAATTGTCTTTAAAATTACCTATTTGATATTAATACGTGGTTTTTTTTTTCAACTAAACGTAAACGTTGTGAAGGAATGGACGCATCTTTGAAATCCTTTCAGTCTTGCATCCTCGCTGATTAACTATCGTATTTTCCCATGCCATTTGTCTATATTTGCCTTACTTTCTTTTCCCATTGCAGAAAAATCGTACCTTTCAAAATTTCGAGTGCCAGCAATGGAGATGCTTGGGTCGAGGCACATGGGAAAATGTATTCTCCTTCACAGGTAAGTAGTGCACTGAGGTCACCTATGTACATTTTTTGTTGAGGATTGTATTAATGAGCTGTTATTATGGTTTCCTTTTGTGGAATTTCAGATCGGAGCGTTTGTTCTTATGAAAATGAAAGAAACCGCTGAAAACTATCTTGGAACGACTGTACATAATGCTGTTATTACCGTTCCGGCCTACTTCAATGACTCACAGAGACAGGTTTTCATGTCTGCTCCATCGTATACTCTACGTAACGTTGTGTGGTAAATATAATTACGTGTACATGATTGGCCTATCTTCACGATTAATGATGCAGTTATGAGTACAATTTCCATTCAGTTATTTGCTTGTGTTGGAAGGTTTTTTCTCCTGAGTTTTCCCTTCGTGCATTTGAGAACGACATGTCGCGAGGAGCTGGAGACTTTGATTTTCTCGTTTCTGGGCTTCGAAATGGAAATACGAAACAAAACATTGGAGACGTGCTTGCAGCAGGCCTCTGCTCTTTATTGAATTTTGACATCAGGTCGTCGTCAAGTAATAGATCTACATCTACGATGTGGCAGTAACTAAATATTAGCGTGTATATGATATGTTCATGAGTACACGTGTATGCATGCCTTGGTAGATATAAATGAACCTGCACGTATACGTGTGTACCATAAACTACACATAAAGGTATGTGTATATGTATATATCTTCTGTATGTGTGCACATATACATATATTACATATGCATTTGATATGTATATACATATATGCCTTCATTTCTTTTAATCTTTTCTATTCGTATATCTAATTCTTTACATTCTTTTTAAGGCTACAAAGGATGCAGGACAAATTGCTGGTTTGAACGTCCTTCGAGTGATTAATGAACCCACTGCTGCAGCTCTTGCTTATGGCTTGGATAAAACAGAGGATAAAATGTACATAATTTTTTGTAAAAAATCCAAGATATTGTGCATGCAAGCACAATAACGAATCCAGCTGTAATTAGTGAACTGGTTAGCATTAATTAGGATTTTGAGTTCGCGTTTAAAATAGGGATAATATTAATTTTAAAATAAAAAAAAATAAAATTGAAGGTGCATTTTTTATTTGCACTTTGGAGACGAATAACTTCCACGTTCAGTAGAAATGAATGGACTTGCCTCTTAAATTGGTTATCCTGAGTCGTCCATTAGATATACAAATTGTTTTTCAACAATAGTTAGCTAGTAGATTCCTTGTCATTTTCACTAGTAGAGTTCGATCCTATCCTGAAATAGTTTACGAATTTTTGAACAACTGTTCAATGCCCGTCGAATTGGAATTTATGTGCCGGTTTCTCTCTTGTCTATTGGTTGTAGCTTATTGAAATGTAATGTATGCATTTCTAAGTCGTAACTCAATCGTTTATTATTATAGCATTGCTGTCTATGACCTTGGTGGTGGAACTTTTGATATTTCTGTGCTGGAGATCCAGAAAGGTGTGTTTGAGGTCAAGTCTACGAATGGAGATACTTTCCTGGGCGGGGAAGATTTTGACCACGCACTGGTGAATTACTTAGTTGCCGAGTTCAAGCGAGAGCAAGGAATCGATCTTACGAAGGTAACCTCTAGCATTGCGATCTATACCAGGACCGTTGTTTATGAGGGTTCTTACACATAGTAATTTTAACACATACGCGATGAACGGCACTTAGTTTTCAGCCTTTACAGACCGCTAGTTTTCCGAAAATAGCCGATAGTTTTTCAATAACTAGACTTGAGGGATTGTAAACATGAAAGGGTTATGTTAAAGATTTCCCAATATCTCTCCGTGACCACTAGTGTTTTTGTGCTTCTATGTGTTACCATAGCCTAAAATGCAAACACATCGCTGTCAAAATTTGGGAGAGTTTTGCAACGTATGTTGAGTCTGTTTAATCTTTTTTTTTAACTTGCACATTCCATGAAGTAACTTTGATTCATCACGATGACTAAAATAGCAGAAAAGTTATATTTCTTTCAGATTACCAGTTAGTGAGCCTTTTCGAGAAAAACTCCTTTGTGTATTTCGAAATGCGGAATACGGCTTTTTGCGACTAACTTCCCCGCAAAATCTGTGTTAGATAAATTACCGATCGATTACAAGGTGTAGTATAAAAAGGTGTTGTAAGCGAAACTGCCATCGTGAAGAAAATGGCTCTATATTGCTCGTGCTGGCTGCTCACCGCGCCAGCAATCATTGTATAGTGCGAGCGCCGTTGCCAATGTGTAAATCTTCGTTGTGAATCTAACAAAAGTCTTGAGTAGGACCCAATGGCAATGCAACGCCTTCGCGAAGCTGCTGAAAAAGCGAAATGTGAGCTTTCATCAACCGCTCAAACGGATATCAACCTGCCCTACCTCACGATGGACACATCTGGGCCGAAACACATGACAATGAAGCTTACTAGGTTTTTTTTTCGTTTTTACAGCAGGAATTCGGTGAAGAAGACAACATAATTTGTCATGTTTTTAGAGCTAAGTTCGAGCAGTTGGTTGCCGATCTTGTCAAACGCACAATAGAACCTTGCCGTAAAGCTATGCATGATGCTGAGGTCGGGTTTTGTAGAACTGGAGCAAGAAAATGTGTTCGTTGTGCTTTGTTGAAGATGTGCATTGAATTAAGGTAAAACCATCGGAAATAGCCGAGGTACTTCTTGTTGGAGGGATGTCGCGTATGCCGAAGGTTCAGCAAACCGTACAAGAAGTGTTTGGGCGAGCTCCGTCAAAGGCGGTAAATCCCGATGAAGCCGTTGCTATAGGAGCTGCAATTCAAGGAGCGGTACTTGCTGGTATATACACAACCATAAATTCTATGTATTATGTTCACATGCATTGCCGTTGAATCGTACGAAAGCGTTTACTTAGGTGACGTGACCGATGTCCTTCTACTCGATGTCACTCCTTTATCGCTCGGTATTGAGACGCTGGGAGGTGTAATGACAAAACTAATAACACGTAACACTACCATTCCTACTAAAAAAAGCCAGGTAGAGATTACTGACCCACCATCGTGTTTATTGTTTAAGGCATGTGTAGGAGACCAATTCTTGTTCCAGTTTGTATGGTTTTAAGATATTTTCAACTGCTGCTGATGGCCAAACACAAGTGCAAATCAAGGTTTGCCAGGGTGAGCGTGAAATGGCAAACGATAACAAATTGCTCGGACAATTTTCTTTGGTCAGGCTTCCTTTTGCTCCGTTTTTCTACATTGTTCATCCCTACCTTTGTTAGGTTGGCATTCCACCTGCGCCACGCGGTGTTCCTCAGATAGAAGTTACCTTCGATATTGATGCGAATGGAATTGTGAATGTATCAGCCAGAGATCGCGGTACCGGAAAGGAACAACAAAGTAATCTTGTGATCTGCTATCAGACCATGGTCGCTTTCAAATTCGATTTTTTAAATTATTACGTACTCATTTCAGTCGTGATTCAGTCTTCCGGAGGTCTTTCGAAAGATCAGATCGAAAACATGATTCGCGAAGCTGAGAGGAATGCTGCTGAGGACGCCAAAAAGAAAGAGATGGTTGAGGTTGATAAGTGCATTTGCTCGTAGTTGTAGATTAGAGACTTTAGATTTCTTTCGGTAGTTCAGGTCCTCAACCACGCTGAAGGTATTATCCACGACACAGAGAGCAAGATGGTCGAATTCGCTGACCAGCTTCCTAAAGACGAGGTCCGTGCTGCTTTTTTTTAATGTACAGCTGCTTAGTAGCCTTTGAAATTGACTTCGTGTGCTTTAGTGTGACGCATTAAAAAATAAAATCGAGGATACTAAAAAAGTCTTGGCTAATAAGGAGAACGAGACACCAGAGAAGATCAAGGATGCTGTAAACTCACTCCAACAGCAGTCTCTTAAACTTTTCGAGGTTTGTCTTTATGTTCGTAATGACTTGTGAGATCGTTAAAGCCATTCATGAGTTTTGCCAAAGTTAAACACGTTTTATGTTGTTTGATTCTACTGGATGTAATACATAATCTAGTAAACTATTCATTCGCGATAGTGTGATTGTGAGATTTCTCCGTCCTTTAGATTAGTCACAGTGTCTGTTAATTAACCTATAAACCAAGTGAGATTGAAAATTTGTATTTTATATAATACTGTAGCAACAAAGACATGTAGGTGGATGCGGTAGGTTTTATATTATATGAACAGTATGTTTCTACAGTTCAAGAACCTTCGCTTTTGAGGCGTGCTTTTGAGTTTCAGGCAGCGTACAAAAAAATGGCAGAAAAAAATTCTGGAGGGGTTTCTGATGCTCAAGAAGCAAAAACAGCTGAGGAACCGAAGAAGGAACAAAGCTGAGCCGGATGTTCATTGTCGTTTGTTAGTTGTCAACGTTTCTTCTACGTTGTAGTGTTCTAATGCAATAGGTTTTTACACTACAGTCTCTTACCGTTCGAGTTTTCTTGTTTTTTACTTGTTAACTGTGCTTAGTTGGATGTCTGTTAGTGTTGCTCTTTATTTTGTGTTTGATATTTTGACCTCTACTTTTACTGACTTTTCAGCAGTTTACTGTTATGTCCTACCTTGTTGAGTGCTAACCCATGATCACCGAGTGTTGATGCACCTTTTACAAAGAATTTCGATTTTGCTATAAATATTTGTATATGGCTGTTTATAATATTTCTATATGATCGTTTTGTCAGATATTTTACATATGAATCTATTAAATCTTTCTTGTATAACCAGATGTGTTTAGGATTTTTGTTATGGCAAGATAATATACGTAACGATTGTTTCGTGTTTGTCCCATTCCATCGTCTTGTATTCTGGGTTATTTCTACACCCGGTTTCCTTGCTCGTTTCTAAGGGTTTTGTTTGGCAGTATTTGTGCTCTTTAGGTGAAAGGTTATCATTGTAGATCGTTGCAGTAGCTGCTCAAGCTCGACGTTCATGAAGGAGTATTTTATGGCCGATTTTGGCACAGTTTTCATTGATCCTTGTGTATTTGATATGTTTGACCCCGAGTTTGTAATTTTGGTCTTTATTTCCTTCTTTTCGATTCAGGTTCTAGAAATATCACAGCAGTCTATGGTGTTAACCAGGTGGATTCATTAGAAAGAGATGAGGATACATTGTGTAAAGGCTGTGTGAGTCTCAAATGACGTGGGTTTTTCGTGGGAAAACATTACGTTTGCGTGAGACATTCGGGCGGCGACAATAGTGCGTTTATCCTTCCTTACTTCTAATGAGTTTCGTGTCCAATTTTTTTGGGCACTGTCGTCTATTAGTCAGTATGTGTAGAACGATGTTGTTGTTTTTCTATCTTGATAGGTGCATATAGCGCAGTGGTCGGAAGCACTCTGCAATACACATGGAGTCGATCCCCGCGCCTCAAGATCACCAAGCCTTCCATCTCTCCAGGTCGGCAAATTCTTTCCAGAGTCATCTCCAACGATACATGATGAAGTCGAATTTGCGGCATCCTTTAGGGATTGGTGAACGCTGAGAACTTTATCCTTTTTTATAACTAGATGCATTGTGAGATGTCGAACATACACGGGTGAGGATGGTAAGATATTAGATATTACATTCGTTCCTCGCTCGAAAATTGAGATTGGTTATTTGTATTAACGGTGCAGTTCTTTATCTGCAATGTCATAGTAGACGTTCGATCTTCTAATGTCAGCAGTCGCTGTTGTGAGATTCATACTCGTAAGGAACTAACTTTCTTGGAACTGGAAAGATAGGACACTGGCTACCTACAATGAACTTTCTGGAACGTTCTGGCAGTGATATCTCAGGACTCTAGAGAAAGGCATGCTAAATAAGTATCTGTGAGACAGGACGAAAAATCCCCAATTAGGCGAACATGGATGTGAAACTGACCAAATGGGTAAATGGGTGAAAGTTAGTCTTACATTTTGCTTATTAGAATTGCTACCTAGTGAGCTATACTTCAGTAAGGAACTTGAGGAACTGTTTCAAAATTTTGGGCATAGGTTTTATAACCAGATGCGCTACATCGTAGTGTGCCTGACATTTTATGGAGTTATCAGTTAATAGCCCTTTTAGCACTAGGTGTAATACATTACGTACCTGCACCAGCTGAATTTCAATGTACTGGCGTATACAGTAGTATACCTGGTTTCCGATAGCCGTCGAATTCTGGATTCATCTCGTAAGGTTCTTATCCTTTGCCTTCTCAACTGCGCAAAAGTGATACGTTAAGATTTTTGAGGGATCTTTCCGGGAAGCTAGCACGTCGAGGGTGGCGAGAAGTAGGAAATTCATTGTGTTTTTAGTATGCCTCGACTTTTCAGCCCTTCCTATGTTTGCTCGCCTACCATTGGCACGCTCTTCAAGTTGTTTATCGCTTTTACTATAACTACAGCTAGATGTTCTCCCAACGGTTTACCGCCTCATCGTGGCTGGGAGGTGTTCCTGGGTGTCGGGCTGCGTTAAACAGCGGAGAGATTCATCCGCGCAGCAGAGCCATCCAGCTGAGGAAAACTCCCGCGTTTCCATCAAGAAGCGCAGCTAAGAGTAAACCAATAACAGGATCCACCACCGCCCTGGTACCAAACTAGTCACATGGTGGCAAATTCCACTCTTGTCCACAACGGCGGCGACAGGCTATGGTGGTGGCGACCTGGGCACACGGCCAGGCTGACCTCTGGGCTTCAGGGAAACAGTGGCTAAATCTGCAAAACTTCGAGAAATGGATAAAATGCTAGGGGTCGCACAATCAGTGTTGATTACATTATATATATATATATAGTTTGATACCTGGACGGTGGTGGATATTGGTGTTTTATCTTATCTTTGATACTTTTGGGATCTTTTCTATATTCGGTAGTTATTGGCTATGATGTTGAAGACCTGGGTCTTACTTTTGTTAGGCTGACCTCTGGACTCCAGGGAACCACAATGGCTGTACCAGTAGCACTCCGAAAAAATGGAAATTTTGATGGGACTCCATAACCATTGAGGACGGGCCATCCAAGTATCCAACTAGGTATCCTATGTTACTGTCTGCCATTTCATAAAGTATTGCTCAAGTGCTCGGCGATTAGCTCGCAAATTCGTTAACGTAACCGACATGTGTACCCACATTGGAGGAAGTGTACGAACAGTTGGTTGCCGAATTCTAGGTCTGTTGTGAAGCTCGTGAAAACACATTTGTCCCGTTTTGCTCTATTCTGCAGTTCCTTTATACTTTTTTTATTTCGTTTAACACGTTCAGTGTCTGAGAAAGGCGCACATAATTGTTTTTTCACGATGTATTAATTTTACAACTTGTTTTATGTCTACATAAATGCTATGGATTCTTTTTTGCTTCAGTAAATACTTCCGCTCTTTTGTTCGTATTTAAACACTATCACTGTCTTTCTACGTCTTACAATTTTTTTTTTGCGTTTTCTTTGGAGACAGGTGCTCTTGCTCAGTTCTAAACCTTTGTGTGCTGAAACTGTTGAATACGCGGGTCATCTTTTTCATCAATAGTTTTGGCTACTGCTAGTCTTCATTGAAGGTCTCAAAGAATTCGTTTACTGTACTTCTTGGGTTTGTTTGACATGCGAAGTATTATATGCACAAGTTGATGGTTCTTTGCCCTAAGGAGAAGAAAAGGACAGCACCGCTCAGTATAGCGCTATGTGCAGACATCTGCGGTCCGGAGTTTTGCAAATATGTGCGCTTCATGAACGTTATAGTGCTATTGCTCTTTATAATGAATGGAAGCCAGCTACTCACTCTGTTTTTCTTACTCATTTTCCTTTTTGGGTCTCTTCAGATTCTTAGATTTACTCATAATTCCACTCTCGGTGTTGAGGTTTTTCGACGTATTAAGCATGGTCTTCCATCTAAAGTTCGAAGTTCATAGGCAACGACTTGACCTTATATTCTAAGCTTGGTGTTAATTCGTGGACGTTATATATCAAATCAACCGTAGTTATCGGTTTTTGCTCAATGGTTCATTGGAATTTACTGTATTCATTTCCAAATCCATATTGATGTGAACAGCGCCTATAATAATTTCTCCTTCATTGTATGTACTGAGAAGCAGTTCTTCCTTTTAAACGGCGTTTAGAAAGTCTTGTTCACTTATCTTTACCAGTCTTATACCATCGTTTCTATCTCATAAACATAAACTGCATCATTCCGTGCTCTGTAGTTTTATTTAGTGTTTGCAATTCCTCAGATTCAGATGCTCTCCACCTCGGTGACCTGTTAGCCAACCTTACACTCTTCTTTTCAATTAAATGTACTTCCCTGTTAATGTAGTTCATTAAAATCCATGCACGTGTGAGTTGGTGTTTAAACGTTTACACTCAAAATTTAAGTCGGTTGAGCGCTGCGGGGACAGATGGTCGATTCCATCATTTGCCGGCTTTTCAGGACTCGTGTATTTCCGTTTTTTCACCAAACATAGTATCGATCTGATTGTCCTCGCAAACAACGGATTCAGTATCCCACATAGAGGAGCTCATGGTTCACCTTCAAATGTTTTAGTTTTACAGACGCATGTGGTTTTTTCCAATCTTGTTCCAGATACATTTCTGCCTATTGAAATTTTTTTTATTTATCCAGGTGTTTTGCGATTTCCTTAGTTTTTAGTTTAATTTTTAACTCGCCATGGCTCTATCATCTTTGGGTCCAAGCACGTTATACGTATTGCAATTTTTGTTGGTATTATGAGTCTTCTTGGAGGTCAGGAAGTGTAGAGTATACCATGGCAAAGAATGGAAACCACGTAAAAATTTTAAGAAAACCTTGTTTCCTGTCAGCAGTAAACCCGTATTATATATATATATATA
>MQTX01000343.1:76824-104363 GCA_009735665.1 Angiostrongylus cantonensis
ACATCTTCACTAGGTTATGCGGGGCAGGGCGCAGGGTAATTTTCTTTTTTTGGAGTTTTGATGGTTTAGCCATTGGTGTTTCCTGGAGTCGCAAGGTCATCCTACCCAAAGTCTGCCTCATTACCTTGGGCAGTCACCGTTCTTGTGGATCAAAAGGAGATTTGCCGACATGCGTCTAGTTTGATACCTGGACGATAACTGATATTGGTGTTTTATCTTTTCTTGGATCCTTTTGAGATCTTTTCTTTGTTCGGTAGATATTCTTGTGCTTTGGCCACCCGTTTCGTTGTTAAGTCTTTCCTTCTACCATATTTGTAGCAAATTTAGAATTTTTTTTACAATCAGTTTATTGGCAACACTTTCGCTTTTGGTAGTTGTTCATTATGGTTCTTTTTCTTTATCGCAGGGCTTTTGCTCCTCATACTCTATGGTTTTTTCTGCGATATTTTTTATTCAGATTATGATGTAGCTATTTTTGTCTTCATACGGATATCTTGAACTTGTTTAGACGTAGTCTAGTTTAGTCGTAGTAAACGTAGTGGCTAAAGTTTTTGTTTGAAGAAGAGTAGATGAAGTCCTTCTAATTGAATACGCGTCAAGTGCTGGTTTTATCTGTATCACTTGGTCTTCGTGATCCTGTCACTCTATTTTACTCATGTTTATTCATTCATTGTCGTCACATAATTTTGCGTTAAATACCGTTTAAATCGAGCGGTGGCATCCTATTCTGTTCACAGAAAATGAGTCCTGCAGTGGGTGCAGTATCAGTGTTGTTAGGCGCTCAATGGGGTGACGAAGGCAAGGGAAAGATCATTGACTACCTCATCGAGAATTATGATGTAGGTTTTCGTTATGGCACAATATTGAAAAAAACACATAGTTATTAGGATATGATTGCGATAATGGTCAGATCAGTAAGGTCGCATGTTTATGGTCGTTCTAGTTGCCTAATGCTTTAGCAGAGGAAGATAGCCTGCGCCATGATTTGCTGTCATAGTTATCACTCGTTTCCTCAACAAGAAGTTACTTTACATATTTGACACCACACGGCAGTCTCAGCATTTACTTATTGTGTTCGCTACACATGATAAGCACTTGATTCTCAACAGAGAATTTCCAACAATGCGCCAATTTGATTATTGCATATCTGGATTTGATATCTCTTTGAATACAAAGATTTTTAATAACGAGGGGGTTTGGTGATAAAGCAATGGGACCTCCTCCATGTACAATGTATGTCCAACTTGTTTTGTTGGCTCTATTTCTGCTGTTTCAATGTCTTGCAATGTACAGGTACATCTCGGCGGATTAGTAAGTTGTACCAGTGTTTCTATCGACGTTTGCAGCGAACCATCACTAAGGTGACAAAGCGCCAAGAAAGTGTCTGTAATCAAATAGTGTTTTCGGTGTATTAAATGTGAAGCACTGTATAAATTCTTTGGTGCAGAATTTTCGTTATTATTTAGGTGTAAAGAGGATTCATGATGAAGTGAGCCATTCCTGAAATAATAAGAAAATACAGGCGAAAAGGGTGTAGCTAAGAGTTGAAGTTAATGTGATGACCAAATTCTGAAAAAGTTTGTGACGACGGCTAAATGCTATTACGTTGCAGGATCTTTGGTGTCCATGTGTAATATTAGGTTGTTCGGAAATTAGAGCAGGATTTTTAATTATTTTTTTCTGTATATGTTTTGGCAATAATTTTTTTCTTGTGCAGCACCGTCAGTGAGGGGTTGCAGTGGTTATAGGTGTCCTGCATTACACACGTAGTCCTTTTGGCTCGCGAGCCACTCGGCATACGCAGCATATCCCAGGGCCGAAGTATCACCGAAGCAAGAAGTCCACCTGAAATGATTACGACGACAAAGTTCATCAAGAAAATCGACGAAATACACTAATAGCTTCAATATCTACGCCCACCATTGGTGAACGGAAGCGGCCAATCCGTGTCCACCATAATGCGCTGACAGACTCGCACTACCGATGCCGCAAAGGTTGAACGAGCTGTGCTCCAAAACCACCTCACTCGCCAAAATCACAGCTCCTACCACGAACTGTTTATTACTCTTTCAAGTATCGCGAAGATTTCTGGTGCAAGAAGTGCTTCAGAAACCAAATCGAGACTGAAGCTACCTTCAGTGATTTTATTTCATCCAGAATTCCAGTATTTTGTGCAGCTGCGTTTAATAGACTGTTCAGTCACAGTGTTTGACTCTTTATTTACCGCCTGTTATTTATTCATGACGGCATATAATTTGAAATACGACCAAAATGTTGCTGAGATATTTGCAAAACTTGGACCACAGGACAGATTCGAACCCGCGATAACCTTTTCCTGGATCACATGTGTTAGCCACTGCACCACAGAGGTCGTGGTTTTGTAGTTCCTACCCTAACGTTGCTATCAACAATAACCCATTAACGGGAATGTCCTGTGAAGCACAAACTGGCATTGAAAAGGAAGCAAATAAAATTTGAACATTGTGATTTCGAATACAGTTGCAGCTGAACTGAGTTCGATGCCAATCTGTGCTCTCCAAGGCAAAGCAGGGGCGTCTATGTTGCGGTGGGTAATACGTGAGCCGTGAGGGTAAGGTAATCGCCGGTGCCATGTTGGCTTAGGGTCCGACTCATTCTTCTTAATCGTTTTAAAAAGTTTTTGGAATGTAAGATATGGTCAACGAAGTTTATTCGGAGATGACTTATGCCACTTTGAAAATACACTTTGGAATTCTGCTTTGATTTCCTAACAACCTAACATTGCTTTACACACAATGAGTAATAATGTGACACGCTATGTCTAGCAGTGGGAATATATGGATTGTATGCTCCAATATTTACCTATTTTAGGTGCAGGTGACTGCTCGTTGCCAGGGAGGTAATAATGCTGGTCACACCGTGGTAGCGAATGGGAGAACATACGACTTTCATATTTTGCCTAGTGGAATTATTAGCCAAAAGGTATTGTGTTAATATTTTCGTGGAATCGGTTGGACTTTATCTTATCTTCTCTTCTGCTCTTCTTTTTCGTCTTTACTATTGATGTATTTTCAGTGTTTCAACATCATTGGTAACGGTGTTGTTGTGAACTTGGATGCTTTCTTTTCTGAGCTGGAACACAACGGAGTGCTCCATGAACCGGGTTGGGAAAAGAGGTTACTCTGCAGTATTAGTAAAATTTAACTTTGTATTCAAAGCGGGTGCATTTTTTTTCTCTAGAATTATGATTTCTGCCGAGGCGCACCTGGTACTAGGAGTTCACGCTCAAGTTGATGGGCGCCATGAGGCCAGTCTTGCTCAAAATCAGTGAGTTTTTGCTACATTTTGCTTTTCGCTAATCAGTGAGTTTTTGCTTTTGAGTTCTCCAACCTTATGCATTGATAAGTTTTTATTTGCTGCCTACTACACTTTTTCACTGCAGGGTATTATGTGAAATACAACCATAACGATGCTGAGAAATTTGCAAAATTCCGGGCCGCAGGTGTCTGCGGTGGTGAGCGAATACGCTGTTACGCTTTCTGGTGGCTATCGCGTTCACCACCACACCATGCAGGTGCTTCGTTTCGCCTTCTCTCAGTCGGTTACGTATCGACCAGTGCCATCAGCAATCATCCGTTGAACCCAGTTAAACTGAGGCTTCAATGCTGATTTGTGCACCCCAGGTGAATCCCGTCGGCATTGAAGCTCCAGCTTAACTGAGTTCAACGGGTGATTGCTAATGGCAGTGGTCGGTAGATAGGTAGCTGAGAGTCAGAGGAAATGAAGTACACGCATGGTGTAGTGGTGAACTCATTATGACCCAGAAATGGTATTAGCGCTTTCGATTCCGATCGTAGACACCTGAATCGTAGGTCCGGAATTTTGCTAAGACATTGGTTTCAACTCATGCATTGTAGTTTTCGCTTTTTGAACAACCAACGCGTCTGTGAATAGGTTAAAATGTTAATGCATTTATTCCATACCTAGATCTATGATGGTGATAAATGTTTGTAGAGAAACAATTGGATTTTTTTCTAGCAAAATTGGTACAACTCATCGGGGTATAGGACCGACCTATTCCTCGAAATGTTTCCGCAACGGGATACGTGTAGCCGACCTGCTTGGTGATTTCGATGCTTTTGCTGAGAGGTATTTTTTTAAAACTGTGTTTTATCTTATATTCCAAGTGCGACTGATTTTACAATGAGGTATTGTTCAAAGTTTAGGATTATTTTGAACCCAGTGCTGGGATCGTTATCACAGTTTAGTGGTAAACTTTTCTGTCTTTATAGTAAATAAGTCGTTGTAGATAACTTAGAGGTACAGAGGTAGAGCTACGCAGAAGTGAATGTATAACGAAGTGGTTATAATATCGACATTATGTCACATGCTGAATTAAAAACTTTATTGGAAAACAGACGTCTTATAACAGTGGTGGAAGATTAGTTGCTGTCCTCTGAGCTCTCTTATTCCGACACTTGTCGAAATTAAGAATGTATTTATTGTCTGATTATAAAGTGGAACAAATAGATGCTGAGCACTTCATCATTTTACATTTATACAGTGTCTGGGAGAATAACAGCACAGTGTAATATGGGTGTGCGTGTAGCCCAGTGGTTAAAGGCGCTCCGCAATACATGTGTCATTAATCCGGCTCCACAGGCCCACCAAGCCTTCCATCCCTCTGGGTTCAGCAAATCAGCACCAGGCTTGTCTGGGAGAATAACAGTACTGGCTTGATACACCGGTAGGCCACCGCGAGCCTATTGTATAGACCAGATATTCACTCACTTCTAACAATGCGTAATGAACTCGTATGCAGGCGCATCCCGCAGGGATTGAAGCCGAGAGCTTTATCCTTTAATGGTGTATTTATAGGTATCTCCGACTTGTTGAACATTATAAAAAACAATTTCCATCAATTGAATTGGATACTGCGGCTGAACTTGCACGGTTCAAGGTGGCTACTTTGTACTCCATTCACTTATAATGACAAATGTTTACTTTATTTAAATACATTTGTCTAGGAACATCGTTCTAAACTAATCTCCTTCAAACTCGTAGGCGATACCGTAGGGCACATTCACGCGTTGCTAAAGCAGGGTCGTTCAGTTTTAATCGAGGGGGCTAATGGAGCTCTTCTGGATATTGATTTCGGCAAGTTTCATTTTATATTTCGCGTTTCTAGGTTTTAGTTAGTCGATATTAGTAGTTTGCACTTCTTCATACAATGTTTTTTAAATGTATAGGTTGCAAGTTCGACGTTATTGTTTAGGGACCTATCCATACGTAACATCTTCAAATGCCACTGCTGGTGGTGCTTGTACTGGGCTTGGAATACCTCCCACAGCAATTTCTCAAGTCTGTGGTAATTATGCTTACGAATCTAAAATTTTGTTCTCTTTTTAAGTGATATTTTTGTTTCGTTATAAGGTATTCGGCGTTGTAAAAGCGTATCAGACCCGGGTAGGCACTGGTCCCTTTCCCACTGAGTTGAAAGACGAAGTTGGTGAGCAACTTCAGTCAATCGGAAAAGAAGTCGGTGTCACAACAGGTAGGAAGAGGAGGTCAGTGTTTTAAATTAAATGTTTCCTATCTATTACAAACTCTGAATATCCTGTTCAGATGTGGCTGGCTTGACTTGGTTTTGCTACGTCGTAGTGCTCAAATCAATGGGTATACAGCGCTAGCGCTGACGAAGTTGGATATTCTAGACTCATTCAGAGAGATAAAAGTCGCTGTAGGGTACTGCTTGAATGGCGAATCTCTCAGTGCTCCACCAGGTCAGTTTTTCTTCCTGATTTTTGTTGTATATTTTATAATAAAGGATAAAGCTCTCGGCGTTGATTAATCCCTGAGGGATGCGCCATGCATTCGACTTCATTAAATATCGTTCGAGGTGATTGAATGCATATCTGGCCTTTACGATGACTCGCGGTGGCCTGCTGATGTATCGAGCCAGTGCTGCTATCCTCCCAGACAAGTGTGGTACCAATTTTCCGAATCCGGAGGGATGGAAGGTTTGGTGGGCCATGGGCGCAGGGATCGATTCCACGTGCGTGTCGCAGTGGCGCCTCCAACCACTGCGCCACACGCGCCCTTTATATATTTTATATGAACAATATATATTCGGTTTTTCCTACAGTTCGCCGCGTCACCGTGGCTAGGAAGTGTTCTTGGGTGTCAGGCTGCTATGTACAACGGGGATTCGTTTCTCTGGTAGGGTCTTCCAAGCTGAGAAGTAGTCCAGCTTTTCCATCAGGAAGCCTAGCTAACAGTAAATCAATAACAGGATCCACCACAGTCGTGTTACCGAGCTAGTCGCATGAGAAGAAATCTACCAGTAATCCACAAGAGCGGCGACTGCCTGTGGTCGTGACGACATGGGGCACTTTGGCTAGGGTGACCTCGGCTTTCCAGGAAACCACAGTGGTAGTGAAAACGGGCCGCCCAAGTATCGAAGTCAATATATTCGATACATAAGACTGCACAATACATAAAAATGCATTCCATTCTTGAACCATATATCGAAACTGACAAATTTTATGCCGGTATTTACACTTGGGTGTGTATATAAACTGAATGCGACTTGGCAAAATGTGTGTCTCAAGGTAATCGACAGTGAATTTCGAATTTGGCACCACTTAATATTCTGAATAAACATTAAAATCCTATACATTGCTTACAATTTACAGCGCAAGCAATAGCATGGGATCATATTGAAGTTGAGTATCGAGTATTCCCCGGATGGGAACAACGGACGGCTGACGTACGAAAATGGGACGACCTACCAGCTAGGTGTCGCGATTATGTGTTGTTCATTGAGAAGTTCATTGAGGTAAGTCGTTTTAAAGTGTATTCATTTTATACATGAACTATGAAGTTTCCTTTCTACCTAGGAAGGGTTTTTTTGTGGTAACTCTACTGGAAGTTCAAATGTAAGCAGTACCTATGGTAAAAGTTTAAGATCTTTTGAGAAACGAGCACTCCTAGGTGAAACACCTCTTCAGTGTGATGAATTTTTTAGCACATACATATGCCTTCATGAACAATTTAATTGGAGCTTTACCACAGTTCTTAGAGCTGTGCTACTACACCTCTGCTTCAAAAAATCATCCGTCTCTCATGGGTCAGCAAATTGATATCAAACATGTTTAGGAGAATAATAGCACTGACTTGATACACAGATAGGCCCAGTGCCATTTATGTTGGCCTGGTATGCCTTCAGTCATTTCTAATGATATTTAATGAAGTCGAACGCATGGCGTATCCCTCAGGGGTTGACAATATCGAAGCTCTTATCTTTTTTTATCTGCTATGTCGAGTGACGGAGTGGTTATGTTTGTTCTTCGTGCACAGTAAATTTGCTCGTTTTGTAGACTATTTAAATCCTCTTAGCTGTATATGGCGCCTTACCTTCTGTAAACTTACACCCTATGTGATGGCTGCTCTGCTAGTTGTTGGCTGCACAATAATACTGTGTATCAGTTGGTACAGTGCAATATAGATTATTTGAGTTGAACGGTTTCGCCCTATGTCCGTCTACTCAGAAGCTTAACTTTAGGCAGGTGAACCTTTGTATATGAATATAACGGTAGGGACATGGTAGCGATAAGAACAGTGTGTAACATGAATATGAGGACCTAAGAATGGCTTCAATACATCCGCGATACAAGGTGATGAGTGTGTGCAGTCAAGAATAATCTATTCTGGAGTGGACAAGAGTGGAATGGACCGTAAGCCACCAGTCTGCGAAATTAGAATATCATTCGCATGCTGGAGCTGCAACAACCATCACCATTCGTTGGGAGTGTTGTTGCAGTTGTATACATGTTGTTGTACAAAGAGATAAGCACTTTCCTGTCAGCTCTGTGGCGAAAACATGAGCTAAGTGTGATAGTGTATTCTACGCATGTGAAATTGACTTTGTGGAACATGAGATAAATGGCATAGAAAGCATAGTTTATAGAAGTGGAAATTCCTTGTGAGGTAATAATTTCCATGTTCACACCTGCTAGAACCCTTTACCTGGTTGTTGTGCTCAAAACGCAGTGCTATGCAGAACTTTTTACAAATAACACGAGACGTATATGATAGTTTAACCTCGTGTAAGCTCATCAAAGAAAAACATATTTATTAAGCACACCGAGGTTCAAGGAAAGTCGGTTTCGAAGTATATGATAGTGTTATAAAGCTAAATGTACTGAGGTAAAGACTACTCTGTATAGGATAGGAAGTGGTCCCTGTGTACTGTTTCTTGCAAAGGAAGTAATTAAATCCTCTTGGTCCGAGGTACAATTAAGTACTCACATTGGTACCTAATTGTTACATCACGTTAATCGAACTGGATTGGCCGTATACTTATTGCATGATTGCATGGTTAAGAATTCCTTCCTCATACGGAACTTGTGAGTATTTGAACTTTTTTTTCCACAAGCATGATTTCTTGTGCTTCTATGAGTACACTCTTTGTACGACTTTGTGAAGGGAAGTATACATGGTAAACTGGCTGAGAGAAAGGGAAATCGAGGGCCACGGTAGTACAGTGGGTAGAACGTGAGCTTCCGAAAAAGGTAATCAGGGGTTCGAATCTGGTCTAGTGTCCAAGTTTTGCGAATATCTCCATACTTTTCCGTAAAAAAAGGAAATAAGCTCTCAAAAGAAAGCTAATGTTGTTTGCAGGGTATTTTGTCTGGATTTCAGCATGCGGCGTAACTTTGTAGTTCTTCATGGCATTTAATAGTTTTAATATCCAAAATTAATCTTACATTAGCTTTGTGTTCTATTTATTAGCTCATAAATAGTACAAAATATTTGTTAATCATACTGATATTAATTGAAAGTCGGTTCTGAAAACATGATTTTTCAACCGGTCTTTGTTCAATACTTTAGTGGCTTAGCCTGTTGAGTTGTTTCCTTTGGGTATGCGGCCTAAGAGGACAAGGCCTTGTAGCGTCTCGGCGATTTTTCGTAATATTTCACTAATATTTTTTCATTGGTACTATCGACTCGACTATTTTATCTGGTCTTTTCGTGTTGAGTGCACCATCGCAATTGGGCAATATTACGATCTCCTTTACTGGAGTGGAATACTATATGACCGTGTGCAACGAGTGAGTAACGCGGGTTTCTATTTCATATGATTTCCGTCCATGGTTTCGGATGGCAAGACTTTCCTTAAGAGGTGTTAACTCCCGTTTTCCTGTGATTGGATATGTGGATACGCTGTGCTTACAGATTTCTGGAAAAATACAACGATTTGAGCACCATCGAATTGTTGATAATTTTCTCCACTGATGTCCGTGGTTTTTCCGTATATCTTAGTGAGTGTGGTTTACCGTCAGCACTCAATAACTGTGCTACGGTGTTTCTACATTTTCCTTAGTCCTATCTGCGAACAAAAGTTGTTGTGAGTAATCAATTTTGTGGGATCAAAATTTCAACATTTTTTACTTTGAGATTGAGATTTGTTGAATTTTTTTAAATTATTGAATTCTTATAAGAGAACGCTCATTTCACGTATAAGTTCACTTTAACTGATTGTGGAACTCCGGGTAGTACTCCAGGTTTTAAATTTGACGACGTCGTAGCTTATCCATCCAAAACATGGCCATTGGAAGTATGTTTGTGGTGAACACATGAAAGATAACTACGTTTTCACGGTGGGGTTTGTTAATCGATACCATGTTGCCTTTTGCTGATCTGTTGCTTTTTTTTGCGTTGCAAGGTTTAGTAGTTCTTCTCTGATCTCGACCTGATTTCCGTTGTTTGGAAGACATATTTTGTCAGGTCTCTCCTTTATATCAAGTTGCTGGTGGAATCTCGATTAGCATTTGGATGTAAATTCCGATTACTCTTTGCGTTCATTCATTCTCCAGTTGTTTATCGTATTTGCAGCTTTTCGTAGTTGCTTGGTGTGTGTGATGATTTCTCACACTTGAAACGCGGTTTTATGTTCTTGTGGCAGTGTGTGGTTCGTTAGTGTGAATGTGTGGCAAGCGATATTTCTTGCGACTTTGTCTATGTCATCATTAATTCCACTTAACTCGTTAGTTGGAGACGTTTAATTTGTTTCCTAATAAGAGAACAATGATGCCGGAATGTTTGCAAAGGTTGTATCCAAGGTTGTATTCGAAGTCGCGATTACCTTTTCAGGGGGCTCACGTGTACCTATTGGTACCACTGAAGATCTTGCTTTGGCTTGTGTGGCGACAGTCGGCGGGTCAGTGCGTGGAATGTAATGGACCACCATATCACTTTCAAAGGTGGATTTGCGCCAAAAGAGGTCATGCTGACCATTTGGATTTAGTTCGTGATTTGATCAATCACTGCCTTCTGGATCGTGGTAAGGCAATTAGGGCTGCAAACCACGTGCAGCAAGTCGGAGAGATGCTTCAAAACTTTAACGACTGTTCCTTGAATTTCTCGAAGGAAACGGACTAATCCATCTTCACGAAAACGCATTGCCATAAGTTGCACTATCGACGCTGTTTAAGTTGGGCGAGTTGGACTACGAAGTTCTGCCTTATGCGCTATTTCCGCTTGATCAGCTGGCAACCGATTGCCACTTCTGCAACTATCTTGGAAATTTTTTGCACGAGAAATGTTTTGCAAATGAAGGTAGGGATGTGTAAATGTTAATGTTTTTTTATTTCTATTGTTAAAATTCGTTCAGAGAAGAGAAATGGCACTTTGAAAGTGTAGGTTAGCGGAGCATCAATTTCCGGAGCACCTAGTACATGAGCTAGATAGTGAAAAGGATTTTGCAAGTAGTAAAAGAAATATTCGTGAATAAATAACAAGTAGAGCTAGAGAGCATTCTTTAGGAAATCGTTGCTAGGTGTCCAAAATGGATGTAAATCAACTAATGATTTTTTTCGATCTGCTGTTCTCTTTTTTACAGCAATCGCAAGGTTGTTATTCAGCACACCTTTACTTCCTTACGAATATAACACATACAACACAACGGTAGCTGACGTTTCGGCAGTATCGCTTTCTCCAGAGCCTGGATGGGCACGCTAATGTGTAATTCTCTAGGTCAAGCGCTTCAACATTGTGATCAGAAAGATAAAAGTCTGAACAGTAATTACACGATCATCAGCTTCTCGAAAAACCCAGTTTTTTACCTGCCCTCTACCAAAGAAGAACGGCCGCTTAGGGCCGCATATGGTTGGTTGGTTGCTGCACCACCCCACATCAAAAATCAATTCTGAGATACGGGGCTAGATCACGTGTTATCAGGGCAGACTTCCCTGTTATTCATTTTCCGTTTTTTTGAATTTATTCAAAAAGCCTCGAGAAGTTTGCGCGTTGCTGTTTTAGTCTCCCGTGCGAGGTTAGCGACTCTTACATCCAAATCTTCTCCGCTATATTTTTGTATCCTATGTGTGCCTTGTTTTGATTTTCGTTTACCATCTAGGTGTTCTTTTATGCGTATATATAAAAGTCTGCATGTTTCGCCGATATATTGGTCTCCGAAAGTGCTGCAAGAAATCAGGTATGTCGTACCTGAAGTCATGCAGTCTTTGTCCCTGCCATAAGGGCAAATTACGCAATTTTGTGTTTCACATAGACGGTCATACAAGCGGTTAAGAACTGGCGACGAAGAGTATTCTGTGGTATTTCAATTATCGCTACCGATTCCTCTAGATCTGCCCTTCTTAAACATCATTTCATCGCTGCACTTATTTCATTACTAATGAAGGACAAGATAAACGGGACTTTGTTTTGGCCAAACCGTTTTTTTTAGAGCGTCGCTCTCCCTCGACGTATCTCGTGGGGTTACAATTTCGTAGCCATTGGAGATGGCTATTTGCCGAGCCAAGTCGCGCGATTCTTCCCTTAGTTCCCTAGTTGTGCACACAGAGGTGGCTGTTTGAAACATGTTTCTCCCAAGCGCCCTCTTTGTGTGCGAAGGGTGACAGGAAAGGGAGTGAACCAGAATGTTTTTGTTACTTGGTTTTCGGTACCACTTTGTCATGTAACCGCTACCTGACAAGTTAATTTGAACGTTTAAAAACTGCGGGAGCCAGTCGTCCTTCGGCTTCTCCCGGGTGAACTTGATGTACTCTGACTACTCGTTCAATAATTCGAAGCATTTGTCCATCTCCTCCTGAGTAGAGAAGACGACAAAACAATCGTCTATATATCTGCAGTAGAGTAGCGGCCGGAGACCGAGAACGGGGTTTCCACTCTAGACATAAACGCAATGGCAAAGCTTGGTGCCAGTCGCTGTCCCATTGCCAGCCCCCTTATTTGCGCGTAGCATTTCCCAGACCGTCTGAAAATCGAGCAGTTTAGGCACTCCTTTAGAGAGCCATAATCTCCTGGATGGACAAGCCATGCATATTTATTCTTCCTTCATGTTCAACAAGAAGCGAGGATGACTTGCTTTGCGGAATCATTCGAAGCGTTGGTGTACAATGGGGTACCGTCGAAAGACTCGATCACTTATGCGTTGTAAGGAGACGCTTAGAAACCAGGTTGTTCTATCCGTTGGCATGCCTACGCAGCTGGTGATTGGTCTAACCGTAAATGATGACGGATTGCTTAACGCAGGATCATCAGGTGATACCAACTTGTGTTTTAATAAGTAAGTATAAGACCGGGCACGTTGGTCTATTGGCTCACATATTGAAGTGCGAAATAACCGTCGATTTTAAGCCTGCTGCCTTTGCTGCTCTGACCCACTGATTGTTTAGTTCTCGGTGTTGGCTTTTATATTCCCTTTCAGATGATGGGCGATAAAGGGTAACATCACAAATCTTCCTCAGTTATCTTAATATCTAACTGGCGCGGAATAACTACGAACTCTCTCCCCTCGTTACTAACTGGTAACCTAGTGGTCTTTGAATTTATTAAATCTCTAGTTTCTCCCATGCCACACTTTTGTGCTGCTCTAAGGTAAGAGATAAACTTCTATCGCGATAGTCATTAAGAGTGTTGAGAACGCCGTCCGAAAACATTGGAGGCCGGTGATCACAAGAGTTCAGGTACGATATACTTGATTTCTTGTAGTACCTGTGGAGACGAATATATTGGCGAAATGGGCAGACTTTTATGTATCCGCATAAAAGAACACCTATATGGCAAACGAAAATCAAGACAAGGCACGCATAGGATACACAAACATAGCGGAGAAGATTTTGCTGTAGAAGTCGCTATCCTCGCACGTGAGACTAAAACATCAGGGCACAAATTTCTCGAGGCGTTTTGGATGAATTCCAAAAAACCGAGAATGAAGCAAGGGAGAATGCCCTGAGATAACGATAACACGTGATCTAGCGCCGTATCTCAGAATTGGTTATTGATGTGGGGTGGTGCATTAGTCAACCGAATGCGACTCTAAGCGGCTGTTCTTCCTTGATGGAGGGCAGGTAAAAAACGGTGGGTTTATCGAGAAGTCGTTGATCGTGTAATTATCTTTCAGATTTTCATCTTTCTGTTTTCGTTGCTTGAGCGTTTGACCTAGTGAATTACATATTAGTGCACCCTTCCAGGCTCTGTAGAAAGCGATACTGCCGAAACGTCAGCTACCGTTGTATTGTTTGTGTTATATTTGTAAGGAAGTAAAGGTGTGCTGAATAAGAACCTCATGATTGCTGTAAAAAAAATAGTACAGCAGAATTATAATCCAGTACCGAGGTTAATAGATAGTCGATCCTGGGAGCTGTTGAAAGATTTCTTTTATTTATTACGTCAAGCATTGTTATGTGTGGTTTTCTTACACAACTTGAAATTACATGTACGAATCCTAGGACCTTGCATGCGTTTCAATCCCGCGCTGCCATATTCCGCGAACTTTTGGTGTAGATTCTGTTGCTGGATGGGTATTTTCGTCTTCATAATGAATGTCGCTGAAAGTCAACGAATAGGGCATTCACTAAGTTTTTTGCACTGAAAGGAATGAGTTGATCCCGATCAACTCTGCCTATTTGTCGACAACACAGTGGTGGAAATCTTGATGCGCGGAGGCCTCGGTGGAGTCAGTTTCCCGTACTAGATGGCATCATCTGAAACTAATATCTGCTTTGCCTCTGTTCTGTTCTTTGTTCTATTTTATAATAAACCATAAGAACGGTTTTTCAGGTACCTGTTAGGTGGATTGGCGTTGGTGCTGAACGCGAATCGCTAATTGTTCGTTCTTAACGATTCATGTTTTTTCTAAACGTCAAGTGCCGTTTTAATGTTGCCAATATGATACTGGAAGGAAGCCTGTGGTTCATCAGTGTTTTTATCGTTCCAGCTATCCCTAATACTCTTAACTCCTTCAGATCTAATTTCTCCTGATATCGCTTTGTTCTTACTTCTCCTATAGGTTATAAACGATTTTAAAAAATTCGTTGAATTATTTGCAGTGAATTCTTGCATTGTACAGTAATTAGCAGCTCAGTAGAAGCATCATTGAAGCGTGACGCATTGGATAAATATTTGTGATAAATCTTGTTTGAACTGCTAGCTTCTTGTTATTTACTTACCACTTTGAGGTTTTGACTGTCGAAGAGGAGCTACCATTCGAATTCGCCATTAAGCTTGAACTTGGAAAAGAACTGTGGAGTTGGAGTATTTCGAAGACAAGAGCAGAGTATGCTGTACAAAAAATGAACATACTATTGGATTTAACACACTTGCGACTGCGCTACCCTCTATAGGAGGCATTTGCAAAGCCACGTTATGGCCGAAATGACCTATGTAGAGATCGCTTTCTTTTGAGCGATTTCGACGTGCATTTTTGTTTACTACTATGCTTTTTGTAATTGGTTGATAGCGTATCCGCCGCGGATATAGCAGCGGGCATCATTCACGGGAAAGTCTGCGCTACATTTAATAATTTACAGGGAACCTCTTTTTGAACGAGTTTATTTCGTAGGAGAGGGACTCTAAATGGTGGAAGAACAGTCCATTAAAGAGAGTGAAGAAGTACGCGTATGCTGTAACTGAACATTAAAGTTTGGTGCTAGGGGAAAGGTCTTCACCATTGTAACATGGAATGTGCTTCCACTCATGTGTTTCGACACAGTGTTTCTTAGATATCAAGTCTTATTACTACAACTGCGTACTGAAAATTCCTCCAGAACGGATTTAGTGTGCAATATACAGCTCAGTTTTTTCCTCAATCCCTACATATAGACAAACAAATAGCAGTCTTTATATACTACTTTCAATGCTTGTCTAGAATTAGAATTTACAAAGAACTTCTAATCTGGAATACAACGAACTGTTTCGAGGCAAATTGTCCTGTAGTCTCATACTTGGCTTCACCAAACGTACGTTCTGAAAGACAACTTGTATAGCAATGTTGTTCCACATAATGCCTCGTATTTTCAACTTTTATCCTCTTAACATTTATTCATTGATGTTGTTAACGTCATATCCAAGAAGATCCATATCACAGTTTTTTTGTTCAGCAATCGCGAGGTTGTTAAACAGCACACATTTACTTCCACAGAAAAACACTCAATACAATACAATACAACAATAGATGACGTTTCGGCAGTATCGCCTTCTTCAGAGCCTGGAAGGGTATGCTGATATACAATTTATTAGGCCAAACACTTCAATAACACTTACAGTAAGACGAAAAACTATGGCAATTACATGATCAACAGCTTCTCGAAAAACTCACCGCTTTTTTTTACATGAATTCCAATGAGGAAGGTTAGAACAGCTGATTATAGTCGCATATGGTTGATGACTGCGCCACCCCACATCAGAAATTGATCCGAAGATACGGGGCCAGTTCGCGTGTAACCTCTGGGCATTCCTCAGTGCTAGTCATTGCCGGATTTTTGCCCTTTATCCAAAAAGCCTCTAGGAGTTTGCGCGTTGGTGTCTTAGTCTCCCGCGCGAGGATATTGACTTTAACGACTTGAATGGTTGCAATGGTCCCATTCTATTTCTTCATGTCCAGCATCCATGAAAGTCTTCGATTTCTTCTAGTGTGTAGCTCCACCTGCGGCTTGAAGATTTTTTCGTCTTCGCTACCAGTCCCATTAAGTGCTGGTCGAATCGATTCTTCCTGGAATCCTGAGGCAGTTGGCCTAGGGCATTTCCATGTCCTCAGAGAAATTCAGCTTGTCTCAGAAGACAAGTGTTAAAGCAATTTGTCGACCTCCGAATTATGATGGGTTGATGAGCGCATTGCCGGGACGGACTAGCACGGTGCTTGTGATGAACGGCATAAATAACACTGCTTTAACCACCTACCGTATGATTATTATATACAGTGTAATGTGATACAGGGAGACGGCTAGCAGAGTGGTAGAGGTGCGACCATAGCGAGAAAGGCTCTGGTTCGGCCCAGCACAAACTTCACCAAACCTCTCATCCTTCCGGCGTTCCGAAATTGTTAACAGAGTTGAGCTCCACATTCTGAAATCCAGGTGCGAACACTCCAGTCTAGCTAGGTCAGAACATGAACGGTCTCGAGTAGTGTTCAGCGACATTCACGACGAAAAGAAAATCTTCAAGCACTAGCCGAATTCACACGCGAGAAATTAAAGAGACTTCATGAACGATGGATGTGGAGAAACGAATCGAATGCACGATGTTTTGGGATCCACAGAGTGGATGTAAAGGACGGGTAGTATAAAAAAAACAAAGTAAATATATGCGGTACGTTACAAATATATTATGTACGGTACACACGCACGTATATAGGCCGTGTGTGGCGCAGTGGTAGGAGGCGCCCTGCAACAAGCTCATGAATCGATCCCCACTCCCATAGCCTACACACTCTCCATCCTTCTGGAATCGCCAAAGTGGTACTGGACTTGTTTGGGGGTATAACAGCACTGGCTTAATACAACAGTGGGCCACCGCAAGTCACTGCAAAGGCAGATATGCATTCAATCACCTCCAAACGATGTTTAATGAAGTCGAGTGCATGGCGAATCCCTCAGGGATTGATCGACGCCGAGAGCTTTATCCTAGTCGAAGCGTTCTATATGGACATGGAGAAGCTCTACAGAGAAGACCACACATCCTTCGAGGTTATCGCTAGAGATTCTAACGCCAAGATTGGAACAAGAAGAACGTCTAAAGAAGGTCACATTGGGACCTATTAGAATAGAACCATTAGACTAGAATGGAACGAACAGGGTGAGCGGCTTTCTCAATTTATGATGACGACCAAGACCATCCATGGTAACTCGCAATTCCAAAAGCTCCACCCTCAACGCTGGAGGTGAGAGTCTAGCAATGGAGAGTACCATAACGAAATAGACCACATCAGAGCAAATAGGTCTTGCCTAATCGATGTTGCTGTTGTCCTAGAACTCTGCACGGGATCATACCACCGTCTTCTTCGTGGAAGATTCTATTTCTCGCAGAAAGGAGAAAAAGCCGCTAAATTCAAAAACCGAAGTCCCAGAACCACCATAAACTGGGACTTATTCAATTCATTAGTCGGCTGTTGGGAAGATGCCGTTGTCGACAACATCGACGAGGAATACGATCGGCTCATTCAACATCTTCACGTTAGCGCCATGAAAGCTGAGAGTACGAAGGTCACCAAGAGACGTCTGTCTCCAGAAACTCACCAGCTGATACGCCAGCGTGGAATCGCACGAGCTGCAGGCAACTGAGAACTAACGTCCGAATTTGCCAAACAGTGCACACCGGCGGTAAAAGATGATCTTAAAGAGGGAAGAACAGCAGTAGTGGTCGAAGCGGCAGAGGCTGGGAAAAGCATTCCCAAAGCCCGCCGAAGCTTCGCCAATTACAAGACCAAGATGATTGCACTCCAACGCAAAGACGAAGCAGTTACAGCGTCCTGGAAGGCAATCTAAAAATTCATTCACAAATACTAAACGGATCTCTTCGATAGCTGCTTTCTCCTTCCATCATATGGAATTAATTGGTGTGGACATGTTGTATCGTCAGTTCTCCCTTCCGAAATCCGACATGCCATTTCGTCGGTAAAAAATCAAAGAGCACCAGGTCCGGACAAGATTAGATTATAACATCCGAAGAACCTTCCGCCAGTTCTCGTAAACACACTGGCTCGGCTCTTCATACGTTACCTGTCTGAATGCAAGGTCCCTACTCAGTGGAAGACCAGCAAGACCGTGTTGTTGTTCAAGAAGGGCGACCTACACGATACAGGCAACTATTGCCCAATCTGCATGTTGTCCGTCGTCTACAAACTTTTCACTCGAGTCATCTTAAACAGGATTGAAAGAACACTTGACGAAGTGCAGCCATGTGAGTAACCAGGGTTTCGAAAAGGATTTAGTAGGATGGGCCACACTCGCACGTTAACAAGACTCATTGAAGTATCGCGAGAGTGCAAAAGACAGCTCTGTCTTACTTTCATGGACCTAGAGAAGGCCTTTGATTCAATTGAGATAGAAGCAGTCTTGGAAGCTCTTGGTAGTCAAGGAGTCCCTACGCAGTACATAAAGATTCTTCGTGAGCTGTACAAAAATTTCACAACCAAGATTTCACCATTCTACAACGATATTAACGTTGACGTCAAAAGAGGAGCTAGGCAAGGCGATACAATATCGCCAAAATTGTTTACAACACCCTCCAGAACGTCATGCCAACATTGGAATGGGATAATATGGGAGTGAAAATCGATGGTCGGCACAGACATCACCTTCGCTTTGATATCGTTCTTGTAACACCAGACATTAGCCAAGCGGAACGTATGCTTGTTGACTTTGACAAAGCGTTTGGAATGATTGGTCTTCGGCTAAATCTCACGAAAACGATGTTCATGAAGAACGGGTTGGTTTCGTTTGCCCCATTCACGCTCAACGGAACGAATGTCTCCGAATGCTCCAATTATGTCTATCTAGGTCGGGCAATCAATATGATGAACGACTTAGCTCCAGAGCCAAGCAGAGGGAAACGAGCGGCTTGGGGAGCTTTCAAGAGCATCGAGGATGTAGTGAAGAAAACAAAGAACACCCGACTCCGTGTCTACCTTTTCCACTCAACGGTTCTTCCTGCTCTAGCGTATCCGCCAGATACCTCCTCGCTGCCTAAGGGCGATGAAAGATCACTCAGCGTTATCGAACGCGCAGTCGAAAGGACGATGTTAGGAGTATCCCGTTTCACACAAGCAAGGGATGGGATCCGAAGCTCCGACCTACGACAACGATCGAAAATCAAAGATGCCCCAGTGTACGCCAAACAGTTGAGGATAAGGTGAGCCGGACACGTAATGCGTATGAATGATAACCCATGGTCAAGAGCTGTTAGTGACTAGATTCCTCGGGATGTCAAACGTACTGCAGCAAGGCCACCGACCCGATGGTCAGAGTTCTTCACGAAAAGCCTAGAAGAAAGATATGATGCTCGACGGTTCCCTAAAGCGAGGAGAATAGTAGGAAAGGACGTTGGTTCTCCTGCGCAGGATGGTAGGACTTTTCCTGCTCACTTGTGTTAAAAACCAGTATTCGGTGTTTTTAGCTTCCAATTAATTGCGATGGGCCACATAAACAGTTTTAGAATAATCCTTAATAATTCACATAGCAGAGATGAGGAAGCTCACCTTGCCAAACAATTGATTGCACCATTCCTTAGGATCGATATCATTAACTGGTACATCTTGTAATAGTACCCAGGATGGACTTTCTATTAACCTCGGCATTGAATTATGAATTCGTCGTTTTCTCTCTCAGCAATCGCGAGGTTGTTAAACAGCATACGTTTACTTCCCTGCAATAGCACAGGCGATCCTGGCGAAATGTCAGCTACGATGGTGTTGTATGTGTGTTATTGTATGGAAGTAAACGTATGCTGTTTAACATCCTTGCGCGTTTCACACAAGCAAGGGATGGGATCCGAAGCTCCGACCTACGACAACGATCGAAAATCAAAGATGCCCCAGTGTACGCCAAACAGTTGAGGATAAGGTGAGCCGGACACGTAATGCGTATGAATGATAACCCATGGTCAAGAGCTGTTAGTGACTAGATTCCTCGGGATGTCAAACGTACTGCAGCAAGGCCACCGACCCGATAATAGCACAGGCGATCCTGGCGAAATGTCAGCTACGATGGTGTTGTATGTGTGTTATTGTATGGAAGTAAACTCGAGTCACTCGACGATCAACGAGTTGGTATCGATATCGGTCTTATAACACCAGACATTAGCAAAGCGGAACGTATGCTTGCGGACTGTGATAAAGCATGTAGAATGATTGGTCTTCGACTTAATCTCACAACAAGAGGAAGGAGGAACGGGTTGGTTTCGCATGCCTCATTCACGCTCAAGGGAACGAATATCTCTGAATGCTCCAGTTATGTCTGTCTGGGTCGGGAAATCAACATGTTGCAAGCAGGATGAAGGATCACTCAGCGTTATTGAACGCGCAGTCGAAAGGACGATGCTAGAAGTATCCCGTTTCATCTAACTAACGGAAAGGATCTGGAGCTCGGAACTGCGTCAACTATCAAAAATTAGAGATGCTGTTCTATACGCCAAACAGTCGAAGATAAGGTGTGCAAGGCACGTAATGCGTATGAATGACAACCGATGGACAAGAGCCGTTAGTTATTGGAATTCTCGGGATGTCAAATGCACTGCAGGAAGACCACGAACTCGATGGTCAGAGTTCTTCACGAAGGGCTTAGTAAAAAGATATAATGCTCGTTGAGTCCCTAGAGCGAGAAGAACCCACTGGGCTACTCTTGCACGCGATAGGGAAAAATGGAGGATTTACTGGCGCCCGCTCGAGTCACTCGACGATCAACGGGACTACAGGTGATACAAGTGACACTTGTGAGATATGGGGTATTGCTATTCACATGGTGTAGGCCTGTGAATATAACAAAACATCGATCGTTCATGCCAAGGTTGAATGAACATGGTTTCTTTCAAAAAAAATAATGTATTTCCATATATATATATATACTTGCCAAACAATTGATTGCACCATTCCTTAGGATCGATATCATTAACTGGTACATCTTGTAATAGTACCCAGGATGGACTTTCTATTAACCTCGGCATTGAATTATGAATTCGTCGTTTTCTCTCTCAGCAATCGCGAGGTTGTTAAACAGCATACGTTTACTTCCCTGCAATAGCACAGGCGATCCTGGCGAAATGTCAGCTACGATGGTGTTGTATGTGTGTTATTGTATGGAAGTAAACGTATGCTGTTTAACATCCTTGCGATTCCTGAGAGAGAAAACGAAGATATCAATAACCATGATTATTGCACGGAATGACGGGATGTAGAGCACCATGTATATCTATAGAGCGTTAGTTCAACGTTGTTCTGTAAATTTTAAATATTCGAACTCTCGAAGCACCCTAGTCGTAAAGAAACTGTCGACAGTTATCGAAGACGTAACTCGTTGTTACCTCATTTTCAGTTCATCTTATGTATCGTGGGTTTCGCATAGAATGGGAAAATATAGAAAGCACAAAATAAAAATCGCAATATACTTTCTCTAACGCAAGCACCTCCATTAAATGCTGAATGCACCATGATTGGTTGGTGTAGGAATTTTTTCACATACGAGAGATCTTTGTGCACCAAAAGCATAGAAATGTTTGTAGAAAAACAACGAGGATACTTATGCTAAGGGAAACGCCGAGACTGCTTTCACAATATATGGAAAAACTGAGTTATGGGAAGAAAATCACAACGAAAAGGGTAGTGTTACTCGCTTGAAGGACACTGTGGCAACTATGACCTCTGCAGCCTTCATAGCGAAGGCGGCGAAAACTGAGAAGCTGTTCCATGCGCCCGTCAAGAGCAGTTAGTCTTCGTCGCGAATTGGTTAGAGGTGGTAAAATGTTAAGGAACTGATTATCACGTTGAGTACAACCGATAGTCGAAGTGTACAAGGCTTGTAATTAGAAGGATCATGTGGTACGGCGAGACGTTTTTAGTATTCGTTCAATCCATTGCTCCATTGTTTTAGCTTTTTAAACTTACACTATTTTTGAAATGACGAGCGACATTTGAATCGTCAGTGTATATTCATGCAACGGCTTAGGCAATTAGCTAGTAATCCGATTATTGACGTCAGTCGTCATGACATCAGCCGTCGTTCGTGAACTAATGGTGGAAGTACACGATATTTTTTATCATGAAATCGTCTTTCATAATTAACTCTTTAAAACATCGCCTGCAGAGAAAGTTCGAAACGTTTTCCCATGGCAATTGCTTTCAGTGACATTTATGAGCTACTTCGCTGCCTTGCGGCAATCACTCGGCGGGTGTTACAAAACAGTGGCAAATCTGTTGTTTTGGGAGGATCATTTATTTCAGGACTATGCATAAATTGGCCGGGAAGAAGACAAAGCAAGGACCTCAGTTGTTGTGGTGGAAACCGTAATCGCCGAAACGGAATCCAACTGAGGTGCAGAGTGTGCTCATATCTCGACAGTCTCGTGGGTGTATTATGCACAAATGGTCAGAATGCAATGAGAATAAATTTGAAGTATTAAAACGAAAAGAAAGTTTTAACATTCGTTGAGAGCCGTACTGTGCTACGTAATAATTGTTGTGCCCTTTCCTCATGAGGTGGAGAGAGGCGGTGGTTAGTGGTGCAGTCGATTACGACGCAAGGTCCTGGTTTAAACACTCTCGAACCCTCTCTCCCATTCCACATGGAACCCCTTAGTTCGATTATCTCCAATATTACAAAGGAAATCGCCTCGACCAGCATTTCACGGCATTGATAAGGAAGCCGAATTTCTCAAACAGTGGCCGAAACAACACGCAAAATGTTCGAAGACCTTTGTGGTCGATGAATGTGAGAAATACAAATCGAATTCAAGAAGTTCTGTGTTCCGCACAGTAAATTTTGACACTCATGTAAGATTTTTAAAAAATGGATGATTAGGATTTACTCCCATCCTTCCGTCTCTTTGGAGCTCTGGTATAAACAAGAGATCATGGTGAATATTCATGATGGTATTGCAGTTAGAGGTTTTGAATATGGAATGCATTTTGTGCATTAAAATGTGTTTCTAGAACCTCTTCACTACTGTTGCCACCTCATAACGGGAAGTTGTTAAATTTCCGCCTCCACTTGGGAAGTGTAATCATAAAACTTCAACATTCATCATTAATACGTGTTGTTCAAACTTTTGTATTTAATCCATTCAGCCCTTCACCTAGTTTGTGTGCCCATAAAAAGAACAAAGGATGAAACTCTCGGCGTTGATCAATCCCTAAGGTATGCGCCATGCATTCGACTTCATTAAGCATCGTCTGGAGGTGATTGAATACATTTCTGGTCCTTACAATGGCTCTCGGTGGCCTACCGATGTATCGAGACAGTGCTACTATTCTTCCAGACAAGTCTCGTATCAGCTTTCCGAAGTCGGAGGAATGGAGGGTTTGGCGAGCCACGGGTGTGAGGATCAATTCCATCCATTTGTAGCAGGCGCCTCCGACCACCGTGCTACATGCACCACTAAGAACTCATAAAGCCATGAAATCCGAAATATTTATTGTCATCTGTAAAATTATCATCACGTCATAACCACAAACCGAATGCTCGAAGAGAAATTCACGTATGTTTATCATCAAATATAGTTCAGTTTCCTAACTGCAACGAACTGTATGCGTATTTCCACTAAACAACCTGAGCTATAGAAAACTTAAAAAATCAAATACAGAAACAATGCCTGAAGAAGAAACTTGAGAACGTAACAAGACTTTAAAAAATTAGCACGTGACCTAACAGTGATAATGCAATCATTTTTCGAAAGCTCTCAAAAGTGGATAGATATGTTTGAGGGCTTATTCGTGTCTTCTTGATTCCCACCTAATTGATAATTGGTGGTGATTACCACCTAATAGGATATATCTCTACTGTGTTCGACTTTATATATATATATATATATATATATACTATATGTATCTAATACGTACTGAAAACCACGAGGACACGTACTCAGAACGAACCTTCCCGGAAACGAAAATCAGCAACACTACCCTCGGTTGATCCATGCGATAGATCAAACCGGGAAATAGCTCTGGTTCGTAAGTACTGAACGGAGCATGCGTTATACATAATACGACGGAATCGTCAGCCGTATGCAACTCTGAGCGGCTGTTTTCCTCGCTGTAATACAGATGAAAAAAGCGGCTCTGAAGAAGGCGATTCTGCAGAAACGTCAGCTACGATTGTGTTGTATGTGTGTTATTGTATGGAAGTAAACGTATGCTGTTTAACAACCTCACGACTGCTAAGAGAGAAAACGACGAATTCATAATCAAATGCCGAGGTTAATAGAAAGTCTATCCTGGGTACTAATAGTATTAACAATATTATTAATATTAAGCAATGAAGCGTAATGAGGATCTGAGGGGTTTCTAAGATAAGTGCCATAATCGCCGAATTTCACGACTATAACGCATTACAGCGGCTTTCAAAGGAACGATGCTAAAACATTTCCGCTTCCTATCGAAAAGAAAAATTCTGCAAAAACGGGGCCAGAAAATTTGTCAACAGTAATCCACCACAATTTACGCATTCGTATCATAGGAAAATTACTGTTGCTTTACTATCCTCTTTATTTTTGGTCTATCCGTTCTGCTTTTCGTTCTCAATCGTTACCTGCCCCACTAATGATTATTTTGCTAGTATCCCATTGAGAGCTGCAATAATAGGTTTTAAACGTTGTGATTGAATCGTATTGGAGAGTTTATTAGCCACCAACAAGAGTATCCCTAAGTCTGCCGGCGTCCACTGTTCCACTTGTGGAAGTCAATTTAAAATCTGATAGGTTATTTATTAAAAATGTTATGTAGTGCATCAAGAAGTGTGTGCTATATTCACGCAGACCATGCCTATGCTAGCTGATCAAAGCGATTTCGGAAATTCTCGCGTAGCTCACCTTGAAATCGTTGAATCTCACATGAAATCCAACCTTTTGAACTATTCGAGCAAATATGCGAGAGGCGTGCCTAGAAAATATTCTTTTATCGTTAAATCCTACTAAGATGTGCGCATTCTTACTTCAGTGATCAGCAGCATTAGAATTCGCACCTGCTGGCACACATCGACTTAGCACCAGTAGTTACCATCTTGCCCGTTGAGAAGATGAGCGCCGTTGTTGGCCGCTCTCGGATTCGTATAATCACTGCTGAAAATCTCTTTGGGTTGCACTCGCTGTTCCTTGAATGTAAAGTCAATTTTTTCAAGTTGATTCGTTGACCAAGGAAGAATTAAACTAAGTTACTTAATCTAGGTTTTCGCACCATTCATTGCTACAAGATTTCTACAGCGACCACACCACATTAAACGAACATTTCCATTTCTATATTAGTAAGTGGGAACGATTTTAACGAGTGACGTAGAAGGTTTTAAACGAAAAGAGAGAACTGAAATAGGGCGACTAGATAAAATAAAAGCAAATCCTACTTTCAATCACCATTTCAACGGCGATTGGTTCTCATATTAAAAGACAGTCCTATAACGAATCGGCACTACTCGCCAGTGCTGCAGTTTTGGTGCACGTGTACTTGTCGTGAGCTCAATATTTGCACTAATCACCGTGTTAACACATTCGTGACAACATCCAGCTTTTCGCCGCTCTGATTTTATTTTTTTGAATGGAAATCAACTTACGCCGGCCACAATATTTGGTCAGGAGACGGATCGGCTTTTTTGATTGTGATTTTTTTTTATAAGTCGGTTTTCATTATATGCTGATGGAATGCCGTTAGTACAACGATAGAGATACCGTTGTTCAAGAGCTTAGTTAGATCCACCACCAGGCTAACCGAACCGCCTATTCTATCATGCTCAGGATTTTGGTGTCAAAGTTGTCAGCAAAGAACTTCCGCCGATCAATAGAAGCCGTTAAATGTTTTTGGAAATGAGGTAGGAACGTGTTGATAGAGCTACCACAGAATTCCAGGAAGAATCAACTTGACTAGCACTCAACAAGATTCAAGTGGCAGCCGAAAACACGCATTAATCGGAAGAAATTCGTAGTCGATACAAGCGACGAAACGAATCGAATGAAAGACCATGTCGCCTCATGTAGAACACAGCGAAATAAAATAAAATAGTGTGTTTCGGAAATAATGTTTGTTTGTGATGTTTAAATGTCGTGGTTCTTCTATCTAGCTTTCCATGTTTTTTAGAACACTTTCATTCTATTTGAGAGAAAAAAACAAAACCTAAAATTAAATCTCATTCATTATCAAGTCGCAGTCTTGTTGGGATTCAGCAATTAGTTGTCCCAACATGCAGTAGATTTTGGTAATTTTTATATTCGTTCGTTCCACAGGATAGCCATGACTTATCTCGGCAATTGGAAGTGAGATAGAACTCAAGTGTTTCAAAGTCAGAAATTGAGATCTCTATAAATTATATAACCTCCCAACGGTTTGCCGCCTTATTGTGGCTGAGAGGTGTTCCTAGGTGTAGGGCTGCGATGTACAGCGGAGGGATTCGTTTCCTCAGCAGGTTCTCCCAAGCTGAGATGGAGTCCGGCGTTTCCATCAGGAAGCCTAGCTAAGAGTAAACCACTACCAGGATCCACCATCGCTCTGGTATCAAGTTACTCGCATGGTGGCAAATCTCTCGCAGATCCACAAAAGCTGGGGCTGCCTGTGGCGGTGATGACCTGAGGCAGACTTTAGCTAGGCTGACGTCAGAACTTCAGGGAGACGCAATACCAGGTTAACCAGCAAAATTCCGAAAAGTGGAGATTATGCTGGGGCTAGCACTAGAGAGGACGGGCGGTACAAGTGTCCAAATAAGTGCAATTTACATAATAGATGATATCAAGTTTTCGACAATTCCTACCAGGTTTTCATTTAGCAAAAAGTTAGGAGTTGAGACGGACTAAAGAAAATCGCGCGATTTGGTTCGGCAAATAGCCATCTCCAATGGCTACGAAATAGTAACCCCACGAGGTAAGTTTGGAAGGGGAGCGACGCGCTCAAGCGAAACACATGGCCAAAAGAAAGTCTCGTTTATGTTGCCTTTTATTAGTGATGCAATAAGCGTGGCTATAAACGATGCTTAAGAAGGGCAGGTCTCGAGAAATCGGTAGCGATAATTGAAATACCACCGAATACCCTTAGTAAAAGTAAATATCCTTGCACAAGAGACTAAAACACCAGCTCGAAGACTCCTTGAGGCTTTTTGGATAAATTCCCAAAATCCCGCAATGAATAGCAGGAATGAATGCTTAGAGGTCATACGCGATCTGACCTCGTATGTTCGCTTCGATTTCTGATGTGGGATAGCGCAGTCATCAACCATATGCGACTGCAATCAGCTGTTTTAATCTTCCTCATTGGAAGTCACGTAAAAAGCGGCTCTGAAGAAGGCGATACTGCCGAAACGTCAGCTACTGTTATGTTGTATTGTAATCCCCACCGCAGACGCCTGTGGCCTAGAGCTTTGCAAATATCTCAGCATGATTAACGCTATATTTCGAATAATATATCCTGCCGTTAAAAAGAGTAGGCGGTAACTAATAAGTAAAAATTGTTTATTAAGCGTTGGCCTAGCAAATTGTATATCAGTATACTCTTCCAGGCTCTGAAGAAGGCGATACTGCCGAAACGTCAGCTACTGTTGTGTTGTATTGTATTGTTTTTTTGTATTAAATGTATG
>MQTX01000343.1:104582-168832 GCA_009735665.1 Angiostrongylus cantonensis
AAAGCCGAGGTTATTAGAAAGTCGTTCCTGGGAACACGAGAAATGTTCGAAGACCATTATGTCCCAGACAAGTCTGGTGCCAATTTCCCGACAAGGGAGAGATGGAAGGCTTGGTGGACCATGGGTGCGAGGATCGATTCAACGTGTGTGTCGCACTGCCGCCTCCAACCACTGCGCCACACGTGTATTTTTACCCAGGGCTCGCGTGGCGCAGTGGTCGAAGGCGCCCCGCAACGTGTTTGGGATCAAACCCCGCTCACCAAGCCTTCCATTCATTCGGGGTCGGCTAATTAGCACCAGACTTGTTTGGGAAGATAGCAGCACTAGCTAGATACATCGGTTGGGCACCGCGAGTAAAGGCCAGACATGCATTCAATCACCTCCAAAGATACCTAATCAAGTCGAATGCATGGCGCATCCCTCAGGGATTGATCAACGCCGAGAGCTTTATCCTTTATCCTTTATCACATCTTCGATACTTACAAATGAGTTGTGTTCCTGTAGAGAGGCAGTTGATACAACTGGTCTCAGCGAAATGTTCTGAAATTAAACTCCTTAGATGGTGTCACTAGCGGTTTTATAAAATAAATACCTTAGGACTTTAAGATGAAAAAAGCTACTTTATGAGCATGGTCTTTCTAGGAGTTTTCTTCTCTAATACTTGAACGAAATAATTTGTGAGAATCCTGATTAAGGATACTCGATGGTCCTGTGAGAAATCAATTCGAGATACAAGTACACTTTAGAAATACAATGAGGATAATTAAAGACAGTAACCAAATAAAACATATGGAGTTTCCTCTGTTGGTGATTCTTTCCGTAAAGCTGGCAGTCCATTTTAAACCTATTACGCAGGTAAAAGCAAGCCCATTGGAAGAGGCAGGTAAGTCAAACATTATCGACTTTTGCGAGCGACCAGTAATTGGAGGTTGCCACCATAGAAGACTGTTGCGGAATTACGCTACCAAGAATGGAAGGTCCACCATCAACGAGTAGATGAGCACTAGCAGAAAGCTTTCTTGAGTTTGCATTTGCTGTGGGTAAGGAACGAGTGTCCGTTGAAACGTGTTTTTAAGTAAGACGTCTAAGGCTACACATACAGTGAACATAGAACAAACTCGGAGACCATCTTTTTGGTGAACGGAGTAGAATTTCGCACCAGATTTGGTACAGTACAAATGGAGTAGCATGTCTTGCACTGCTTACAGACTAAATATCCGTTCAAAGTTTTGATCCATTAAGTTAAATTCAGGAAAATAAGAGGATGGCGCTGACATCTTGTGGAATTCAAAGCCGTATTTAGTACCTTTTGGCTCTACAAAGTGAAAAAGGTAGTGTGGAACATTTGAGTAAGCCATATTTTCTGAGACAAGCTACACATATTTCGATCGCTTTTGTTACATGAAGTCAACGTCATTAACACTTTTTGTTCCTTTATTTTCAAGGCTTATGAGCCTCCTTTATGGAAAAGATAATAGAAACAATAGAATTGAAAGTTTTGAGATACGGTAATCAATTAATTATAAAGCTTTTATTTCATATCAAGCAGGAATGGGAAAAGTAAAAACGCGTCTGACGTCTCTGCTTATCAACAAGTAAATTCCGATTTCCTATTTCCTTCACTAGAATTGCCACACTTGTTTATGCCACTAGGAAAAACTTGCTTTTTTTCTTTAGGTTTTGTTGCCCTCTTACACGAAGGATAGAAGATAAAACGTATGGCGATAATGAAGCCCTATGGAATCCCCACATATCCGACTTCGCCAAATATCGTTTAAGGTGAATGAACGCAAATTTGGCCTGTGCAATGATTTACCATGGTTTATCGAAGTTATATGTGGTCTTATCCCCTTAAACAAGTATGGCACTAACTTGCCGACCTCGGAAGAATGGAGGGCTAGGCGATCCGAGGGCGCTGGATGAAATCAGAGACCTATTCTACCCTATGCAGAGGGAACCACTGGTCACTCCGTTACATTCGTCTTCTTACATTGCTTTGAATGTGGTAAGCTTTGTTTAAAGAACTACTCTCACTCAAAAACATCAACCTCTTAATGGTCTACAGCTGGTGGGAAAACGGTAGCTAGGGTCAGATAGAGGAGAGTAGGATTACCCACTGGCAATGTAGTAGCTATGACTGATGCAACAAAAATTTTTATGGTCGGTGCACCACAGTTTATGATGGTTAAATAATTGAACAATAAGGTAGTCAATCCACTAGTTAGTTTGAAAGTCGTCTCTGCGTGAGTTTACAGTGCTCGTTTATTAGAATTCCAATATACAGGTATTACATTTCGATGTTCGAAGAGCTGTTAGTCATAGAAATATAGATTGCAATGCTAACAGTTCTATATACCATGGTTTTCACTTTAGATGCTGAGCTAAAAAGATCCGGCTCGGTGCTAGATGATGACACCGAGAAGAGGAACAACTGCGGAGCATCGATAAAGATGGTCAGCTCTCATGAAGACGAAGACGTCGAAACGTTAGCCGAACAAACATTTCGTAACAGCCTCGTGTAAGCTCAACAATATAAACAAGTACCTATATACCATAGTTGCCACAATTGAAACCGCGACGATGGATTCTGAACAAGAACGTTCGGTATGCTTTTCAGAACGAAGAGCCAGACATAAGTTGCTTGCCAGTATTTGACTCTGTCTGCTCGCTATTCCCATGCAGGTCTCGTTGATTGTTGTCTTCGTAGAGTGTATACTTCAAGCTTGAGTAATCAAAACTCCATCCATATTATGGACATCGACATAGTGCATGAAGAGTAAATGTGAGCATATTAAAAGCTTTAAAAGGATAAAGCTCTCAGCGTTGATCACTCCCTGAGGGATGCGCCATGCATTCGACTTAATTAAGCATCGTTGGAGGTGATTGAATGCATATTTGGCTTTTACAATGACTCGCGGTGGCCTACTGATGTATCGAGCCAGTGCTGCTATCCTCCCAGACAAGACTGGTGCCAATTTGCCTACATCGGAAGGATGGAAGGCTTGGTGGGCCATGGGCGTAGGGATCCATTCCACGTGCGTGTCGCAGTGGCGCCTCCAACCACTGCGCCACAGGCGCCCTAATGTGAGCATATATCACAGAAAATACATAAAATAATATAGGCTAGAATGATCGTTTGAAATAACTTCAACTATGAGAGGTGATAATAAGATTAGCTAATGGACGACGTCATTGGCTGCAAAATTGGTTTACTACAATGAAGCTCAATTCTAATACAAAGCTAGAAGAGAGAAGCCAATGGATGATGGCTTTGTCTCCTTCCAGTCTTCTTGTACTGCATAAAGAGGGCCTTATATATCACAGCTGTAGCTGCAAATGCTTTTTATAGGCTGCCTTAAGGGCCAAAACAATCTTCTTTTCTATCTGGTATCAGTGTGTATTCTTCTCTTTAGACTGTAGCAGTTGTCGCGCAGATGTTGACTTAGGGGCATGAATAGTACTGGGCATATGTTGCTTTACAATCAGTGACGTGGTATCGTTTTGTTGTGGCAAATCCTTTACCTCCTTCAAATAAGCATATGGAATGGCGTTGGCACACAGAATAGTGTGTTTTATCTAGAGGTACCTTAGGTTCAATCTGTTGACACGGTGGCCTAGCACTGACCAGTGTCTCCTTGATTGCATAACTTCGCACTGTTGACGCAAAAATACTGTAATTGTATATATGTTGCTGAAAACAATGTGGGGCTCCTGTTTGTTATAGAAATTGGGTTTACTTTTCGTGGATGAGTTGTCGGAAAGAATTGAGCACATGAAATACTAATCATAGCAACAATATTATTAACATAAGAGGCGAGGCGATGTGACCTCTGTAGAAGTCACGCGATGCGAACATATTGGCCGCATCCATATTTAATACAGCGTATCACAGCTTACAGTGAATGTTGTTAATTGCAATAGATACTTGGGTGCATTGCAGCGTAAAAAGCAAGTGGCATTGGATGACAATCGATCAACATCCATTTTGTAGAAGAAGTGCTCTGCCGAGTGAGGTTTTCTATTCGAGCGGTGCTCCACACGATTGAATTCAACTCGGTGCGACAAGTAAACACCGATATCGCGTCAGTGAAGAGCTGTGGACCATCGACTCCGATCAACCAGGCCATGGAGGAAACGGAGACATCGAAATTTTGGTCAAGTGAAAAGTTTTATGGGAATCTTACATTGGTTCAACAATCTATAACATTAAAATTTATTAGAATCTGTAAATCTATTGCTACATGAAAAAGCCCTCTTATTTTTCCGCAGTTGAATTCTGGTCTCGTGGAGCCAGCGCCAGCTATTTCGTATACGCTGCTTTAACCTTTATTGATTGCCTACTCGTTTTTCATAACAGAATGTGGATATCAAATTCAACCGAGCGCAAGGATGCTAACGTACGAGGAAGCTTTATATACGCGATTAATGCGGTAGAGAAAAGTCAAGGCCGAGATGCATCCATATTTGAGCCTTATCAGCAACATTAGATAGAATAATCCAATTATTAATGCTTCATGTTATTGCAGATATGCCACAGAGATATAATAGTCTCAGAGACTGGCCATTGCACTTCTCCTTTGAGGTTTGTTTTTTCCCCACAGCTACTGGTTTAAGATGGCATTTGCTGAGTTTATCAATCTTAAGTTGCCAGCAAATTTGAAATTTGTGATTATGGTCCGAAAAAAGGTGCGCATAGCATAGTGGTGGCGACGCCCGTCATCACATGAATAGTGTTAGTTCGATCCAACTCCGGGCCAACCCAGCCTCTCATCTCCCAGGGTTGGGAATTTGGTATCTAAATTGTTTGGGAAAAAATCACTCTCTGCAATCCAATTGGGAACGGGCCACTTTGGTCCTGCTATCTCAGGTCTCCAGGAAGAATTGCTCGACCAGCACTCAACGACGTTCAAGATGAAATGAAAATCTTCAAGCAGCAACCGAAGCCACACGTAAAATTGGAAGATCTTTGTGAGCAATGGATGCGAGGAAACGAACTGATTGTGAGAAGTGCTGGGATCAGCACAATAGACGTGAAGACTGGTCCCAAAAAAGCTCTGCACTTTCTTGGACATGGGAATTACTGAGGCTAAGGCGAGATTTTGATTCCTTTTTATTTTGATCTCAGTGTACGGTGAATTTTGTCAAATTTCACTCTATTTCATTCTAGGAGTGTTTTTTTTTTGTTACGAAACGACATGGACACAAGTCTTTCTTGCATACCTCTTTGTTTCACATAATGTCGACTTATACAAACCCAGCTGTCCACACTGTGTTTCTAATCTCTCTTTTCAGAGAAGACCGCTGCTTATCAATTAGCTCCTCACGTAACCAAATCAAAGGACGTAACCGAAAGGAGGCTTCAATGCGAAAAAGAGTAAAATTCCATGGTGTCGTAACGAAATAAGCAATTCGAGAGATGACACTAAATATCAATGGTGATTCGATTGCCACGAAGGGCTGAGACGTTGAATTTTTGGATTTGCGTTGAGTTGGGTAATCTTCCAAATAGCATGAAGTTTGTGCTGCGATATCCACTTATCGAATGTTGCGAAATAGATGGATTCTACCCTCAGGTGGTTGGCTGTATTGAGAAAAAGATCCATGACATTGAACAGTGGAGTCCATTTACTGCACAACAGCTGTAGTCATGAGGTGATACATGGAAAATGACGTAGGACTGCGGAAAATTTAGTACTGAAGTTGAGCTCGATCGTTCGAACACTGTGTCATACGAAGACAAGTTATGGCTTTTCGTTGCCATGTTGTACATATGGAGGTTTCGCATCGCCTCAGAGTGAACCCTAGACTGGACTAACTAAACTATTGTTTATATAATATGACAGTGAATATATCAATATACCGGTATTTCAAATTAATGAGCACATACAATTGATGTTACAATGAAGTCTAAAATGAACACGAAAAGCAAGCAGGACAGTATGATGACTTTGCAAGTAAATAGTAATCTTAATAAACCATCCGAAGAGGGCATGTGTTACAGAGCTTTTCCTCAGCTAGTGTTTTTACGAGTTTGCAGGTGTTGTCAAACAGAGACCTCTCCTAATTGCAGAGCTATTTCTGTTTCAGCTATTTCAACTACGAAACGAGGAGTAGATGAAGTAGCGGCTGTTACATAGTATGCTTTATAGAAAGTGTCCTTTACAGAAGGCGAATACAAGGTCACGAATCTTGGAATAGCGGACTGAAAGAAAAATGGAAACGCTCTTAGTATTAACGCCACTTCCATGTAGATTTCTCAAGAAAAAGTAAACCGCCTAAAAGAGCGAAATATTCTCAAATATACCTTATCGCAATAAAAATAAGATGATGTGTAAAGTACACATTAAAATTGGAATTCGCCCTTTTAAGTAGTTGTGTGGTCGAGTGGAGTGGACCACTACATGAATGAAGTGACCTTATTCAGCAGTATCCCAGGATACAAGATGGCTCTTTCTGCTGGAATGGAGCAATCTTATTGGTCGTTGGCCAATAATAAACGATAGTTCTTCGTCGATTGTTCATCTAAAATTATCTGTTTTCACGATGTAACATAATTGATATTTTAGGGTTTTTGGGAAGTCTAGATGAGGCTGCTAAAAATTATTACTCTTGTTAATATTTCGACATTATCGCATTTTTTTGGTTAGGTGCAAAAAAGGCAAAAGAGGCTGTGGGTTAAAGAGCGCGAGTGGAAAGCGAAGCCAGTGGATTGATTATCTGTAGTAGGGAAGAAACATGAAGAAAGAAGTGGACTGGTTCATCCCACAAAGCGTGCTACACCCGCTCTAAAATCCTGTTAAAATCTTCATCCATGAAATACACGATGAGTAGTTTCACTACAAGAAGAAAATCAAGAGAACATACCTGGATGGAACATTGCACGAGAATGTTGAAATAACAATAACGATAATTCCTGAGCGATCGGTGTGAACGTGTTGTGCTCTACATGTTATAACTAGATGAACAGCTAATTTATGAAAATGATAACAAGGCTTTTTACGTGAAGAACTGTGTCAAGAAAGTGAGCAGCACTTGAGTTGACAAAGCAGTACAGCAATTTACTTGTCAGTACAAGAGCTAGTAACCATATGAGCTTTTCAAATCGATGGCAACCAAATGGGTAGGAAACGTTGGCAATGTCACGTAAGAACAGCAATAGCTTCATGCCTTCGTCCCAATTCGTGCCTATTTTGGTTAGTTTGCAAATATATGATGAGGAAATGGAATCTGCTAACCATAGTATGCTTTAGTCCAACCTTAGCCATTTCAACTTTGACAGATTTTCACCGAATAGAAGTGGTCGCTTCAATATAACATGTGCCATTTGACGCAGAAATAACTAGACTCAAATCCCTAAACATCACAATTATAAGGAACATTCCGTATAAATATCGAATGTTCTGCATCTCATATATTAAACTCAGATCGCTTAATCATCCTCTAAAAGCAAAATATGCGGTTTGTCTGATGTAAGAAACTCATTATGCTTTGTATTACGCATTATGAGATTGCCATGCCTGAAAAAGATTCTACCATCTTCTCTTAAGAAACCTTCTCTCTCTTTACCTACTCTGGCTACACTACCAATCCTTTGTTTAAACGATCTTTCACATCTACCACGTGAATATCAATATACTTCCTACATTCGATTCGTTTCTTCGCATTCATCGTTCAAAAAGCTCTTCGAACTTTTCTTATCTGAATTCAGCTACTGTTTTACAATTTCCTTTCGTCATAAGTTAAATTGAATGCTGGTCGAGAAGTTCCGCACTGGAGTTCTGAGAAAGTGTGTCTAGAGTGTGACCAAAATTGGTACCATCTGGGAGGATTGCATCACTGACTAGATGCATCGGTGGGCTACCGTGAAATACTGTGTAGGTTGGATATGCATTCAATCACCTCCTACGATGCTTACAGTAGCTTAATGCATTGCTCATCTCTTAAAGATTTATCAAGGCAGCAAGCTTTATCTTTTTTTTCTTTACCTTTATTCGTTACTTGCCCTCACATATTAAACTTTGTAATGTCTTGTCACTTGTGCAGTTTGGCGTAATTATGTCGTTTTTGCTATAGTAATACCGCCGTTTTAAATAAAAGTTTGTCTAACCAAGTTTGAGTCTGATACAGCGGCCATCAGAAAAGTACTGCGTAGCAAATGCAAAAGTAAGTGGCCGATTAGAGCAAGAACTTGGACCATCAGCAGATTCGAGCCCGCGCCTATACCGTGTTGACAGGCGATTGCTAATGGCACAATTAGGTAGAAAAAAGGCTGAGAGAAAGGCAATACAATGGCCTCAGTGGTGCGGTGGGTAACACGTGAACTCCCAGAAAGAGTAATCGATGGTTCGAATCTGCCCAGGAACTCAAATTTTGCAAATATCTGAGCACAATAGTGGTTTTATGACAGAGAGATTTATTACAATGAAATTTGGTATGATATGAGGCTATATCTATTAAGCATGAGCCATTTCTATGAATGCAAGGCATGCGTTCCTGGGCAGCGTTGTATCTATTGCAATGGAAACGCTTCTGATTGCCTCTGCAACATATGCAAAAGCAAGTTGTTTGTAACAATATCAGGAAAACATTAACACAGAATTCTTACCGATTATATACACAATTGGCACAGAAGCACAATGATATTTGAATTTATAAGGACGTTACACGATATTAGCAGATCAGAAGTAAAGAAGTAAGGCCACTTTGATCCACGCAGGTGCGTGCAGATTTAGCTCCACACCGGACGAGATTTCCTGAGGAATTTATGGCACACCTGGTTTTAAAACTCCGTCCTGCTCTCATGCGTGTCGTGGTTTATCTTACTAGCCGGTGTCCATCGAATCGTTTGGTTAATTAACCGAATTAACTGTTAACCGACTTGTAAGTCGCGACAGAGTGTTGGCGAGAGAGTTGGAGGTGGTTTTATGGCTTGGTGTGGTGTTTTCCAAGTCGAGCCATCCGAATGCGTCAATAGTGTCGAGGTGGGAGCTCATAGTGAACCCGACAGCGAACATCTCAACTTGGGTAATTAATGGTTTATTAACCCAAGTTTGAGGTAACCGAGTCTGAGGTAGCAAACACCGCTTGCGAAAGTAGCAGGAAACAAATTTGGATCTACAGGTGATAGAAAAGCCAAAGAATAACCATGTTAGAAGAAGTGAATCTCTCTAACAACGTGCCCTTGCCATTAGAATTGAGACAGAATATCTCACAAGTGCAACCGATTTCCAAAGAAATCATGCATAGGTCGCATGCAGTCTCCACGAGCTTCAAGATCGACTCCTTAACAAAGGTACACTTGACGCACTGCATGAACAAGAAGAAATAGGGGCAATACTGCTACCGCCTTCTCTTCGAGGGTTTATTAGGCAACAATCACCTAACTACAAAGTGGATATCAACTGTCGTACATGTCCGGACGATGCTCTAGAACCAGTAGCCACTATTTCGGTAAAAAGTTCAACTAACAATTTTACAAAGACTAGTAAAGTCGAAAACTATTACACTACCGGTTAGTCGGTGGAGAGTTTTCAGAAATTTCTCGTTATTTAAATGCTGTGGCAACGGAAAAAACATCCTGAAGACGCTCCCTGTTATCGCCCATCATCTGGAAAGCAACTAAAAGGTAAATATCGAAAACTGTACGAATTGGTCAAACTGGCAAGTTAGCAGGTTTGAAACAATCAGCTAATTCGCAGCATATAGTTGAATTGTCAACATGTCCCGCTTCATACTTATCAACACTCATAAGTTAGCATTCGCTGATGAACTGACTTTTTCTAACTCGTTGACCTTCGAGGTAGACCCATCATCACTTTTGTAGACTAGCACATGGTTAGAGTAGCTTGGCTTATAAACTTAATACTCATACAGCTGCAGAGATCTATCCAAGCTGTTTCCACGAACACCCAAATATTCGTGGATCGCCTGCGTAGCGTATGCCAGGAACGCACGTGATGGAGTCCTCAGACGTTACCGTCTATGCAAGCGTGTCGAATGACTCCGTTATGCAAGCCATTCTCGATCATCGTATGCAACGCGAAGGAATAACAAACATCTTTGGTTTCTCGATTCAGCACCTCATCGCTCTTTTAAGGAAGTACCTCCAATACCCAAGCAGCAACTGGTATCATTCCTTTGCACTCCCTTCGTTTCTAAGATGGAAGCTTTAGTTGTCGATCTCCAGCCTGTACTCTATCGTAGATATACAGATGATTATTTTACTATTTGTTCCAAACAACAGGAAATGAGCAAATATTATGAGTTTTTGTACGAACAGTTGGAGTACATTCACTTTAGAAAAAAGAATTCGAAAACAAATTGGTTTCCAATTTTAGACATCTAAATTAACCTATTCGGTAACGGCTGCATCGCCAATTGCTATGGAAAACCAAAAAATAGAAACGTTCTGTTATTTCCTCTCCTCTCACCTTTCACACACGGAAAGAGTCTTGTGAGTAATATGTTTTGAACAGCTATCAATGTTTGAACAGAAGGAGTGTATGAAGAGAAGTCCATGAACTTAACGCAAAAAAGTTGCCATTTCTAATTCCTACAAAAAAGTGGCAGCTTCTTGGGATAAATCAGAGGGAAAACGGTTCCCTAAACGACAACTCTAGCGAAAATGAGGTCGCACTCGTCTTACCCTTCGTCTTCATTCCTTCAGGCAAAACTGCACAATTTGCGCTAACGGTTGAGACGGCTATTGCATGAATTTGCATACGGTGTACCTAATTTTTTGAAAAACATGGTGTACAGATGCATTGACTAAGCGGGTGTACCACCTTGCGTTCATGCAATAGGACACCTTGTAGGAAAACTTAGTTCAAAAGAAAACAGTCCACTAGACATTCAACGTTCACAAAGAGATAGCGAAGATGATTTTAAAGTAGAAGTCCGTATCCTCGCACAGGAATCTAGAAGATCTGGGCTAGAAACTTCTAAGGCATTGTAGACAAGCCCCAAAAATCTAAAAAAGAGTCGCAAGCAAGTGCCTTGTGATCACGCGTTACCTCGCCATACACCAGACGGCAATAATTTTTGACCTGAGCGGGGCACATTCCTGACCCATGTAAGACTCCGTGGAGCTGTTCTCTGTGAAATAACTGAAAGGCTTAGAGAGAACAAAATGAAAATCGAAAAAATTGTATGTAGAGTTTTTTCTGCTCAAGTTATGAGAGTATCAGGCAGAGTAGATCGCTTTAAAATTTGACATACTGAGGTTCTGAAGAAGGCAAAACCATTGAAAGGTGGGACAGTTTTGTATTGAATAAATCTTATTGCTAACATCTTCGCGTCTGTTCATTGAGACAGGAGCGACTTATTTGATCAAGGCCGAGGCTAGTAGAAAATCGGTCTTAAGAAGATGTTTGTGGTTTTCACTTTTTGTTTTTAGTTGTCAAAACTGCTTCTAGGGTTCGTAGTTATTGTCTACTTTTCACGTAGCGCAACATCATTATTACGTTGGAGAAAACCCCTTCCAAATGAGGGAGGTGGTGCATATTTAAGAGTCTACCCAATGCGACTATCTTCCTCTTACTGAGCAGTTTTTTCTGAGTACCGCGGGAAAATTTTGAAAGCACTTTTTCACACATGAACTAGTTATTAACGTTTTCTTTAACTTCGAATGCGGAGGTTATCAGGGCCTGCAAAAGCTCTAGAACCGCGCGCTGCACACGCACAGCAACTGAATTGAAACTGTTATTGTCCACATTGTCGAAAAAAATTTTCTTGGAATTTCTGTATTTGAGGGTAAGGAGCTTTGTAGCTTTAAATATTTCTTCTTGGGAGATTGGAAGTTATATCATAGAAACTAAGACTTGCACCAAAGAATGAGGGAAGTGCGTAGAACGTGGTTGTAACAAAAATAAGAAAAAGTAGTTGATTTCATCCACCTCACCTGAATAGTTCCGTTGATAGCCGAGCGGCTGACTAGAGCGGGTTCCAGTAAATCTCACATTTTTTCTTGCAGCATGCTCTTTTTGCTCTGGAAATTCGTTGGGCACCGTTGAGTCGAAAAGATGGACTCGGAGTCGGGTGTTCTTTGTTCTCTTCACTGCAACCTCGATGCTCTTGAAATCTCCCCAAGCTGCTCGTTTCCTTCTGCTCAGCTCTGGAGCTGGAGCATCATGCTGATTTCCCAACCTAGATTTACGTAACTGGAGCATATGGAGGTATTCTTTTCTTTGCCCTTGAATAGGGAATACAAAACCCATTCGTTCCTCATGAACGTCGTTTTTGTGAGATTTAGTCGAAGAACAATTTTTCCATACGATTTATCAATGTCGGCAAGCATTCGCTCCGCTTGCTTAATGTTTGGCGTTATAAGAACGATGTCATCAGCAAAGCGAAAATGGTGTAGTTGCCGACCATAGATTTTGACTCCCATGTTGCCCCACTCCAATGTTTGCATGACTTTCTCGAGGGTGGCGGTAAATAATTTTCACGAGATTGTGTCTCCTTGTCTAATCCTTTTTTTGGAGTCGATGTTACTATCGGTGTAGAGAGGTGATAACTTGGTTGCGAAAATTTTATGCAGTTCATGAAGAATATTAATATGCTGAATAGAAACTACCTGAGTGTCCATCGCTTCCGTGATTTCTATCTCAAGTGAGTCGAAAGCTTTCCTTGAATATGGGAAAGTGATAGAGTTAGTGGTTTCTTTTGTTCTCACGATGTTTCAATGAGTCGTACTGTTGTTTGGAGGTGGTCCATCATACCGAATCTCTTCCTCAACCCTACTTGATCAAATGGCTCTCCTTCGTCCAGTGTCCTGTCAATCGTGTTTAGAATGGCTAGTGCGAAAAGTTTGTCGACGACGAACAGCAAGCAGAATGGACATTGATTGCCGATATCGTGGAGGTTACACTTGAGAAGTAGAACTGTCTTGCTGGTTTTTGACTTATTTTTTACTGCATACTCTTTTTAACGGCAGGGTATATTGCAAAATACAACTTCAATAATGCTGAGATATTTGCAGAACTTCTGACCGCAGGTGTCTGCGGTGGGGAACGAACGCGCTATTGTCCTTTCCGGGGAGTAACGCGTTCACCACTGCACCGTGCGAGTCCGTCGTTTCGCCTGTCTCTCAGCCAGTTCTATAAAACTCTGCCATAAATCCCACTGACGGGTGTTTGCTGATGGAAGAGTTCGATAGAACTAGCTGAGAGACAAGCGAAACGAAGGACCCGCACGATTGGTGGTGAATGCCCTATACTCCGGAAGGGACAATAGCGCGTTCGTTCTCTACCACAGGCACCTGCTGTGCGAAGTTTTGCAAATGTCTTGCTGTTTGTCCACTGAGTAGGGACTTTGTATTCAGACAGGTAAAGTGTGAAAAGCCGAGCCAGCGCGTTTGCGAAGACTGGGAGAAGGTTCTTCAGGTGTACAAATCTTATTCTGTCCGGACCTGGTGTTGTACGATGTTTCACCAACAACGTAGGGCGTCGGATTTAAGAAAGAAGAACCGGAGGTGCAACTATCCATCCATCTTTGTTTTATTTGGCGGAAGGTAAACGTGGCTATTGAAGAGATCTGAGTGATAGAGCTCGAAAGCCTAATTTTGCTGTGAAAGTGAAAAGGAGAAACCGACAAGGGAAAACGAAAAGTCAATGCTTTTTCAGGTCCTCCTTTCGTTTGCACTGGTAAATGCAACGCGTAAGATGATTTATAGGCAAATACAATCTTTTATTAAAACATCCTGTGTTAGTGCACACCCATTCACCATGAGGATAGCAAATGTCACACAATTGTTTCGTTATGAGCTTAAACAACACTGAACAAACGTTGTTTTACACGAAGTGATCAAGTGTAATTGCTATCGTTGCAAAGCTTTTGCTGTGTCTACATTGGTAAAATAGCAATCAGGAGGCATATGAAACATAGTCAGTTTCCTGTGTCACCTGTAGTAAAGATGATCGCTGAATGATTCTAGCGGGCGAAGGTAAATCCTCCACCTTTCTCTGTCACGTGCAAGAGTAGCCTAGTAGGTCCTGCTCGGTCTAGGGACTCGTCGAGCATCCTATCTTTCTTCTAGGTTTTCGTGAAGAACTCTGATCATTGGGTCGGGTTCTTCCTGCAGTACCTTTGACATCCCGAGGAATTCAGTCACACTAACAGCTCTTGCCCATCGGTTACCATTCATACGCATTACGTGTCCGGCCCACCTTATCTTCGACTGCTTGGCGTATAGAATGGCATCTTTGATTTTCGATCGTTGACGTAGGTCGGAGCTTCGGATTCCATCCCTTACTTGTGTGAAACGGGGTACTCCTAGCATCGTCCTTTCGGCTGCGCGTTCGATAATGCTGAGTGACCTTTCATCCTGCTAACGTAGCGAACAGGTTTCTGACGCATACGTTAGGGCAGGAAGAACCGCTGAGTGGAAAAGGTGGGCACGGAGTGGGGTTTTCTTGGTTCTCTTCATTCCATCCTCGATGCTCTTGAAAGCTCCCCAAGCCGCTCGTTTCCTTCTGCTCAACTCTGGAGCTAAGTCGTTCATCATATTGATTGCCCGACCTAGATAGACATAATTGGAGCATTCGGAGACATTCGGTCCCTTGAGCGTGAATGGGGCAAACGAAACCAATCCGTTATTCATGAACATCGTTTTCTTGAGATTTAGTCGAAGACCAATCATTCCACACGCTTTATCAAAGTCCGCAAGCATGCGTTCTGCTTGGCTAATGTCTGGTGTTATAAGAACGATATCATCAGCAAAGCGAAGGTGATGTATCAGCCGACCATCGATTTTCACTCCCATATTATCCCATTCCAATGTTCGCATGACGTTCTGGAGGGTTATTGTAAACAACTTTGGTGATATTGTATCGCCTTGCCTAGCTCCTCTTTTGACGTCAACGTTAATATCGTTGTAGAATGGTGAAATCTTGGTTGTGAAATTTTTGTACAGCTCACGAAGAATCTTTACGTACTGAGTAGGGACTCCTTGACTACCAAGAGCTTCCAAGACTGCTTCTATCTCAGTTGAATCAAAGGCCTTCTCTAAGTCGATGAAAGTGAGACAGAGCCGCCTTTTGTACTCACGTGATACCTCAAAAAGCCATGATATCGTGTGTGTGTGGTCTATCGTACTAAATTCTTCTCGAAACCCAGCTTGCTCACATGGCTGTCTTTCGTCCAGTGTTCTGCCAATTCCGTTTACGATGACTCGAGCGAAGAGCTTGTAGACAACAGGCAGCAAGCAGACTGGGTGATAGTTGCCTATATCATGTAGGTCATCCTTCTAAGTCAATAACACGGTCTTGCTGGCTTTCCACTGAGCAGTGACCTTGCATTCAGGCAAGTAACGTGCGAAGAGCCGAGCCAGTGTGTTTACGAGGACTGGCGGAAGGTTCTTCAGATGTTCTAATCTTATCCTGTCAGGACATGGTGCTGTTCGATTTTTCTCCGACGAATTGGCATGTTGGATTTCGGAAGGGAAAGCCGGTGATACAATATATCCGTCCTCTTTTATTTCATTTGACTGGAAAACCACGAATTTTTCTCATATAAGGGATATCGAGCCGGTTAGTCGCTAGGCTACGTGGCGCGTCCCCAGGTGGCGGATAGGGGGTTAATCGCGGACGAAAAGCGACATTTGCTTCCCTGAGACGCAGGCGGATCTAGGGTATGGACTCTCTATTTCTGCTGCGCCGATTTGGAACATACTTTCTGTATTTGCTAAGCGTATTCATGCATTCGTGTGTGGGTGCGTTCTCGCTTCATGCGGATTGTATTCTACGAGTCAATTCGGCCAAAAGCCTGCAATCAAGTGACAGGGAAGTATGTGGGAGGCGGTTAGGAGTCGCTTCCAACAAATAAGCTCCATGTCCACTCTGGGAGAACCTGGCAAGCTACCCGGGAGTATAACTAGCACCTGCGTTCAGAGCCCAGCAAGCTATACGTGGGTGTCAAAATGGTAAACACAGTAAAAAAAAAACGGGCATCATTTCCCTGACCTTCGAAGGAGCCTCCAATTTCGCAGCGTTGGGTAGAGCCAATACGGAGAGGCTGCTAAAATCTCAGGGCCAATGGAAGCTGCCTGGATCAAGAAATATGGTGACGATCTGTACCTACAATGCACGTACACTTGCATCCGAGACCTCAATAGAAGACTTGCTCATGCAAGCAAGAATGATAAAGTACGACGTCATCGGCCTGGCCGAAACGAGACGACGGCACCCATTCAACGCTGTCTGTGACACTGGAGAAGAACTGTTCCTCGGAGCATGCGACAGTAGAGGCGTGGGCGTTGTCGGCGTTCTCGTCAACACGAGTTTGTCCATGAACATCGATTCCTTCGAACAGCTTACCATCAGAATCGGACGTTTACGATTATTAAAAGATGTGTATCAACACCTGCTTCAACAATCTTCGTCGTTTACGCGTCAACATCAAACTATGACGAAGGTTAAGTTGAAGCGTTCTACATAGACTTCAAGAGGTTCTACAGAGAAGCCCGTACATTCTCCCAGGTCATCATTGGAGATTTCAATGCCAAGATCGGACCAAGAAGAAGGTCGTCTGAGAAACGTCACATTGGGACCCACGGATTAGAATGGAACGAACAGGGTGCGCGGCTCTATGAGTTTATCATGAAGACCAAGGCCATCCATGGTAACTCGCAGTTCCAGAAGCCTCACCGTCAACGATGGACGTGGGAATCTCCCAATGGAGAGTGCCATAACGAAATGGACCAAATAATAGTAAATAGAAAGTTTTGCATAACCGACGTCGCTGTTGTTCCAAAATTTTACAAGGCATCAGACCACCGTCTCCTTCGTGCAAGATTTTATATCACGAAAGGAGAAAAAGCCACTAATTCAAAAACCGAAGTGCCAGAGCCACCACAAGCTGGGACGTAATCAAATCATTTAGTCGGCTGTTGGGAATATGCTGTTGTCGACAACATCGACCAGGAATACGATCGGCTCATTGAACATCTTCACGTTAGCGCCATGAAAGCTGAGAGTTCGAGGGTCACCAAGAGACGCCTGTCTCCAGAAACTCTCGAGCTAATACGCCAGCGTGGAACGGCGCGAACTACAAGCAACCGCGAACTAACGTCCGAGCTCGCGAAACAATGCAGAGAGGCGATAAACGAAAATCCTAGATAGAAAAAAGCAGTAATAGTCGCCAAAGCTGCAGAAGCTGAGAAAAGTATTCACAGAAAAGTATTCCTACCGAAGTTTTACCAATAAAAAGACCAAGCTGATTGCACTCCAACGCAAAGACGAAGCAGTTACAGCATCCATGAAGGCAATCTAAAAATTCATTCACAATTGCTAAACGGATCTCTTCGATAGCTGCTTTCTCCTTCCATCGTATGGAATTAATTGGTGTGGACATGTTGTATCGTCAGTTCTCCCTTCCGAAATCCGACATGCCATTTCGTCGGTAAAAAATCAAAGAGAACCAGGTCCGGACAAGATTGGATTAGAACATCCGAAGAACCTTCCGCCAGTTCTCGTAAACACATTGGCTCGGCTCTTCATACGTTACCGGTCTGAATGCAAGGTCCCTACTAAGTGGATGACCAGCAAGACCGTGTTGTTGTTCAAGAAGGGCGACCTACACTATATGCAACTGTCGCTCAATCTGCTTGTTGTCCTTCGTCTACAAACTTTTCACTCGAGTCATCTTAAACAGGATTGACAGAGCATTTGACGAAGGGCAGCCATGTGAGTAAGCAGGGTTTCGAAAAGGATTTAGTACGATGGGCCACACTAGCACGTTAACAAGACTCATTGAAGTATCGCGAGAGTACAAAAGACCGCTCTGTCTTACTTTCATCGACCTAGAGGAGGCCTTTGATTCAATTGAGATAGAAGCAGTCTTGGAAGCTCTTGGTAGTCAAGGAGTCTCTACTCAGTACATAAACATTCTTCGTGAGCTGTACAAAAATTTCACAACCAAGATTTCACCATTCTACAACGATATTAACGTTGACGTCAAAAGAGGAGCTAGGCAAGGCGATACAATATCGCCAAAATTGTTTACAGCCACCCTCCAGAAGGTCATGCGAACATTGGAATGGGATAATATGGGAGTGAAAATCGATGGTCGGCATAGACATCACCTTCGCTTTGCTGATGATATAGTTCTTATAACACCAGACATTAGCCAAGCGGAACGCATGCTTGCGGACTTTGATAAAGCGTGTGGAAAGATTGGTCTTCGACTAAATCTGAAGAAAACAATGTTCATAGCAATATAGTTAAGAACAATGCATTACAAACACAGGAGTCACAGAGTCACATGAAATCACAGAGAATACTCTCTATAATATCATACATTGCAAACGACGGTCTTCGACTCGGTCAAGACGAGTGTTAAGAAACTGGCCGTATTCCTTTTTGCCAGTTCTTAAGGTTTCCACAAAAAGGTAGCTCGTTTATTTGCAAAACCACAGTCTATAACTTTCATTCGTCTATTTTTGGCAATCCCACGCTAATCGAATCACCTATCACGTCTTCAAGGATCTGGGGAATATACATCGATAGTGAAAAGTAGATGTCGAACCCATTGTCGAACAAAAGTTGAAGGAGAACACATAGAGTAGTGCAAGAGACTCTGGGATTTTCAAGAATTCACTCATACCGGCAACCCGACAACTTCTTATCTTTCTGAGCTTTCACCTCGATTTTTACTCTTGGACATCCATCGTCATCATAACGGCTAGAAATGAACTGCACTTCCACTTCGACTTTCTTCCCGCAGGTGCCTGAAGGTTGTCAACTTCCTTCCTCACGCAAATAATATTGATGAGAACTGTGCCACAATCATGTATTGCAAAACTTGAGACCATCTTATGGTTGCTCTTCCTCGTAATACTTGAGCACGCCAAGGCAGAAGACAGTTTTCCATGTGTTCCTCTTTCCTCTTTGATTCTTCTTTGCGTACTGGATACACTAATATTTATACCGTGTGAATGTACCTTTCTAAATTCAACTTTTTCATTCTATCAAGTTTGCGTCCTTTGTGTCGAGTCAGGTCTTCCTCAGCGGTCCATCTCCTCGAATGAAGCGCGCTCATTCGGTTATGCCCTTTTATACACGATGATGATGATGGATATAATGATAATGTCCGTTGATAACTACTTGTTTTTCTTCCGGATATATAATAAAGTCAGCGCGCACATCGTGTAGAAGTCGGTGTTAATATTAGCTAGTACAAAGCTTATTAATATTTCGAAATCCACTTTAAATAACCTCGGGGTGACTAGTCAATAAGTATTCTTTCTTTGATGAGCTTGCACGAGGTTGATCACCTGCATCACCTGTATCACCTGTATCACCTGTAGTCCCGTTGATCGTCGAGTGACTCGAGCGGGCGCCAGTAAATCCTCCATTTTTTCCTGTCGAGTGCAAGAGTAGCCCAGTGGGTTCTTCTCGCTTTAGGGAATCGTCGAGCACCATATCTTTCTTCTAAGCTTTTCGTGAAGAACTCTGATCATCGGGTCGGTGGTCTTGCTGCAGTGCGTTTGACATCCCGAGGAATCCAGTCCTAACAGCTCCTCTTGTCCATGGGTTATCATTCATACGCATTACGTGTCAGGCCCACCTTATCCTCAACTGTTTGGCGTACACTTGGGCATCTTTGATTTTCGATCGTTGACGTAGGTCGGAGCTTCGGATTCCATCCCTTACTTGTGTGAAACGGGATACTCCTAGCATCATCCTTTCGGCTGCGCGTTCGATAACGCTGAGTGGTGACCTTTCATCCTGCTTAAGTAGCGACCAGGTTTCTGACGCCTACGTTAGGGCAGGAAGAACCGTTGAGTCGAAAAGGTGGGCACGGAGTCGGGTGTTCTTGGTTCTCATTACGTCCTCGATGCTCTTGAAAGCTCTCCAAGCCGCCGCTCGTTTCCTTCTGCTTAGCCCTGGAGCTAAGTCGTTCATTACATTGATTTTCCGACCTAGATAAACATAACTGGAGCATTCGGAGACATTCGATTCGTTGAGCGGGGATGGGGCAAACGAAACCAATCCGTTCTTTATGAACATCGTTTTCGTGAGATTTAGTCGAAGACCAATCTTTCCACACGCTTCATCAAAGTCCGCAAGCATGCGTTCCGCTTGGCTAATGTCTGGTGTTATAAGAACGATATCATCAGCAAAGCGAAGGTGATGTATCAGCCGACCATCGATTTTCACTCCCATATTATCCCATTCCAATGTTCGCATGACGTTCTGGAGGGTGGTTGTAAACAATTTTGGCGATATTGTATCGCCTTGCCTAGCTCCTCTTTTGACGTCAACGTTAATATCGTTGTAGAATGGTGAAATCTTGGTTGTGAAATTTTTGTACAGCTCACGAAGAATGTTTATGTACTGAGTAGAGACTCCTTGACTACCAAGAGCTTCCAAGACTGCTTCTATCTCAATTGAATCAAAGGCCTTCCCAGCCTCTGCAGCTTCGACCATTACTGCTGCTCTTCTCTCTTTAAGATCTTCTTTTATCGCCTGTCTGCATTGTTTCGCGAGCTCGGACGTTAGTTCGCGGTTGCCTGTAGTTCGCGCCGTTCCACGCTGGCGTATTAGCTCGAGAGTTTCTGGAGACAGGCGTCTCTTGGTGACCCTCGAACTCTCAGCTTTCATGGCGCTAACGTGAAGATGTTCAATGAGCCGATCGTATTCCTCGTCGATGTTGTCGACAACGGCATCTTCCCAACAGCCCACTAATGAGTTGAATAAGTCCCAGTTTGTGGTGGTTCTGGGACTTCGATTTTTGAATTAGTGGCTTTTTCTCCTTTCGTGATATAAAATCTTGCACGAAGGAGACGGTGGTCTGATGCCTTGTAAAATTTTGGAACAACAGCGACGTCGGTTATGCAAAACTTTCTATTTACTATTATTTGGTCCATTTCGTTATGGCACTCTCCATTGGGAGATTCCCACGTCCATCGTTGACGGTGAGGCTTCTGGAACTGCGAGTTACCGTGGATGGCCTTGGTCTTCATGATAAACTCAAAGAGACGCTTACCTTGTTCGTTCCATTCTGATTCGTGGATCCCAATGTGACGTTCCTCAGGCGATCTTCTTGGTCCAATCTTGGCATTGAAATCTCCAATGATGACCTTTAAGAATGCACGGTCTTCTTTGTAGAACTTCTCCAAGTCCATGTAGAACGCTTCGACTTCTTCCTCGTCATAGTTTGATGTTGACGCGTAAACGACGAAGATTGTCAAAGCCGGTATTGATCCACATCGTTGTAATCGTAGACGTCCGATTCGGGTTGGGAGCTATTCGAATGAATCGATGTTCATGGATAAACTTCTGCTGACGAGAACGCCGACGCTGGTGTCTCCTCTACTGTCGCATGTTTCGAGGAACAATTCTTGTCCGGTGTCGTAGACGGCGTTGAATGTGTAGTGCCGTCTCGTCTCGGCCAGGCCGATGCCGTCGTACCTTATCCTTGTTGCTTGGATGAGCATGTTTTCTATCGAAAACTCGGATGCAAGTGTACGTGCATTGTAGGTACAGATCGTCACCACAGTTCTTGATCCAGGCAGCTTCCATTGGTCCTGAGATTTTAGCAGCCTGTTTGTAATCGTTCTACCCAACGCTGCAAAATTGGGGCTCTTTTGGGGTCAGAGGAATGAGGCCCGTTTTTCTTTACTCCGTTTAGCATTTCGATACTAACGTATAGCTTGCTGGGCTCTGAACGTGGGAACTGGGTGTACTCACGGGTAGCTTGCCAGGCTCTCCCAGAGTGTACATGGAATATAGTCAGTAGAGAGAACAATGCGTTCCATTAGATTAATAGACTGTTAGATTACAGTAAAGAATTTATTTCATGAGACGACTGTTAAGCATTTTAATAAAAAATTTCCAAGACTGGTAACGTAGCGAGGGATTGTTTCAATAGTCTTTCTCCATAGAAATGGACAGCGCTGTGAGTTCGACAGCCGCACATGCATCTTGCATCATTCGAACCGACAAGTGATCGGACGGCTCGTCACTCGGTTTCTGGTCCATCGGGTAACCACGATTAGGAACTCTAAATGTGCCTGTTTGCAACATAAATATGGATTCGAAGGAGCAACATAGTATGTAGACGACCTCGGAAGTGATAGTGTTTATTTCGGGAATTTACTAATTATAAAATAGTGACGAGGATAGCGCAGGTTGTGGATGTTAAGTAGAAAAAAACTACCAGAATATCGCTGAAGGTTAATACCAGTTATGCAGAACACCAGGTGCGTCGTTGTCGACAACTGGGGAATATTACTTATTACTTGGATACTTGGATGGCCCGTCCTCATTGGTTGCGGGGACACCAGCACAGTCTACAATTTTTCGGAGATTTGTTGGCTTAGTCATTGTGGTTTTCTGGAATACCAAAGTCAGCTTGGCAAAAGTCCGCCCAAGGTCTTCATTATCACAGGAGGTCGCAGCTTTTGTTGTTCAGAGGGAGATTTGCCACTATCCGACTAATTTGATACCAAGGTGGTGATGGACTCTGGCAATGGTTTATTCTTAGCTAAACTTCGCCCAGCACGAAGGAGCTCCTCCCAGCCACGATGAAGAGGTAAAACGTTGGGAGGATTAGAAAATATTTAGTAACTCTATTAGGGAAAGTATGCGCTGTAACATGTCCAGCTCGTCCCAGGTGTCAGCAGATATTTGGATAGGTACTTTGCGATTACTCCGTAACTTTGTACATCAATATTAGTAATAATAATGACGATAGTAATAACAATAATAATTAGGTTATTATCATTGTTATTATCATTGTTATTATTATCTTAACCGTTTTTGTTTACTGCCTACTCTTTTTAATGGCAGGGTATATTGCGAAATATAACTTTAATGAAGCTGAGATATTTGTAAAACTCTGGACCGCAGGTGTCTATGGTGGGGAACGAACGCGCTATTGTCCTTTCTGGGGAGTAACGCGCTCACCACCACACCATGCGAGTCCTTCGTTTCGCCTGTCTCTCAGCTAGTTCTATCGATCTTTTTGCCATCAACGGTTAAGATTGTTATTGGTATTATTATTATTATTATTATTATTAACGCTTTTTATTTAGTATGTACTCTTTTTAATGGCAAGGTATATTGCGAAACATAACTTCAATGGTGCTATGATATTTGCAAAACTCCACAACGCAGGTATCTGCGGTGGGGAACGAACACGATATTGTCTTTTCCTCTTATCATTATTATTATTATTATTATTATTATTATTATTATTATTAGAGTTTGTCCAAAGATGTGAAAAAACCGCGAAATAAACGAGCTTACGAGTACGCAGGAATTTCTGAGCTGTTGATTGGTAAGTACGATGAATTGTCAATGAAAAGCGAGAACGGTGCCACGAGCAGCGTAAAACCCAGGGGGTAGATGATGATACCGTTTGGATAGATCTCCGATAACTGTCAAGTACGTTTGGTGAGCGTATTGCCAAAAAGTCTTAAAGAAACTTACAGAAACAACTAACCGGTGTCCATTTTACTACTTCGTTGTAGGATATAAGAAAGAATGTTGAGAAGAGGAATGACATGGCCACAATTGCACGTGCAGACGTTGGTACGTGCTCAAAAAGAGCCTGGGAACGGTTCGAATCGAGGTGATGATACATTAAGCGGTAGTTAGTATTCCAAAAGCGTAAGAAAAGACTGAATACTATTTAAGAAATCACAGCATTGGAAAGGTCAGATATAAATTGGCTAACTGTTCTAGAAAACATGTTCGTAGGTTCTGAAAGATTTTTAGATCAAGCTGTTCTCACCAGACGTGCCATAATTGTAATAACGCCGGCAGAGATAGTTGTAACTGCGTATGCTATACGTGCTACTGTCATTTGCCAACCTTAAAGTGAATAACGATCAATTGCTACGTTGAAATTAACTTCGCTCAACATTTATAAGGGTAGCCAGTATGGTTTACTACAATTTTTCAAGCTAGTAAACATATGGAAGGTTGTGCAGCGCAGTGCTTATAGGTGCCTGCAATAGAAATTCGCCAAGTCGATCTCTCACCGTGGGCTCAGCTTCCAAACTATTCCTCCGGTGTCAGAAAATTGGTTCAAGATTTACTGAGGAAGGTAAAAACACTGGTTCTGTATATTGGTAGGTCTTTTCAAGTCACTTTATTGGTCAAACATGTGTTTAATTATCTCTGCGATGCTTGATGTATAGCTGAATGCTGGGCATATCCCACAATGATCGAGGTGAATGCTTTACCGGTTTTAGCACTTCATGATTCAAAAAATACTAGAATTGAACACAAAGAATTGAGACCGTCTTTGGTGAGGGCCTTAGCGCACCACAGCGGCGGTACTTCGATATTCAAGGAGGAATCATGCTAGACCAGCGTTCGGTGTGTCAAAAACGTTGAGTAGTTTACTTAAGAAAACCGTTGACTCAGAATGCACCGTGGTTATCCCCTTTAGGCGGTGAACTTCATTGCTAAGATATTTGTAAAACTAAGGAGCGCGGGTGTCTGCGGTGAACAACGAACGCGCTCTTGCCCTTTCCGAGGAACAACTCATTCACCACCACATCATGCGGATCCTTCGTTTCGCCTGTCTCTCAGCTAGTTCTATCGTTCTTTTTCCATCAGTAGTCACCAGCAAGCGGGATTGATCTAGGTAGCCCAAATCGGCAACAAACCCAGTTAAGCTGGAACTGCAGTTATAATCACAATTCTAACTTATCCTTTACTGCGTACTCTTTTTATCGGCAGGGTATATTCCGAAATAAAACTTCAATGATGCTGAGATATTTGCAAAAGTCCGGACCGCAGGTGTCTGCGGTGGGGTAGTAACGCATTCACCATCATAGCATGCGGGTCCTTCGTTTCGCCTGTCTCTCAGCTAGCTCTAGCGATTGTTGATTGCAGAAATCGACAGAACTAGCTGAGAGACAGGCGAAACGAAGGACTCGCGCGATGTGGTGGTGGACGCGTTATTGCCCGGAAAGGACAATATCCCGTTCGTTCCCTGCCGCCGGCACCTGCGGTCCGGATTTTTGCAAATATCTCAGCAATCTTGTGGTTGCATGTATGGATATTCTCACGAACTGCCATTGTTAAGCTGATGGACGTTTGCATCAGTTGCAGTTGTTGTTGTTGTTATAGCTGTGGTCCTAGACTAGATGCAACAAAACGGCTTTGAACAGGGCCAAGCCGCCAAAACGTCAGCCATCAAACAACAATAACAACAACAACAACACAACAACAACACAACAACAACAACAACAACAACAAAAACAACAACATCAACAACAAAAACAACAAAAACAACAACAACAACAACGACAACAACGACAACAACAACAAGAACAACAACGACAACAACAACAACAACAACGTAGGAATATATGTACGTATATCCACTCCTTATGTGGAGCTTCATGCACGATCGTTTTTTTGCGCTGTCAAAATGTGTTTCTCAAATTTTATTTTCCCATGAGGACTTGCCTCGAGGCATGTTGCTTTTCCAACAGGCGTTATATATCTCCATTCGTGTGCCCAACATCGTTACTTGAGAGATAATTGCTGAAACCATCGCCACGGTGATTGTGCAACGGCGTCCAAATCTGCAATGTCGAATAGTTTTAGAAGACAGGAAAACGCTGCTTTAAACTTATAAACATGACTATGTTTTTGAAATACCAATTTGCAGTATAGTATATTTTACAGTGGTGGTTCAAATTCGTAGAAATCTATGTTTAACCCTGAAATTTTCCTTGTCGCTTTTTTTACGTAACCAAATGAACTACGTGTGTCTGCTTTCAAATTGTTTCAGTTCAAATGCTTTTGTTAACTTCTTAGTTACTGCCTAATACAATTGTTTAATGGGCTCCCCAGATGAATCGCGTTGACGGGTGAATACCGATGGCAGTGATCGATAGAAGTAGCTGAGAGGCAGGCGAAACGAAATATCCGCATGGTGGTGGTGAACGCGTTAGCCCTGGACAGCGGTAATAGCGCATTCGTTCCCCACCGCAGACACCTGCGGTCCGTAATTTTGCAAATATCTCAGCATCATTGTGGTTGAATCAAGTGCTTTTATTTGTTCATACTTTGCACTCAGCTTCCATTTTCGTTAAAACTACTCCAATGAATATTTTGTGGAATTTTTTTATTCAACAAAGTTATTTTTTCTCTACCCTCTTCTGCTCTCTTTCACATTTTTGTGTTTTACCATTTTCACTGCTTGATATTCTTATCTACTCAGGGTTCTGTGGTAAGCAATTGCTTGTAAAGTCAAGAGGTAGGTATAATAGGCTAAAAATCATAACAGTTTGAAGATAAACTAGAAGAGTTTAAGGACATCCGCCTAAGGTTTTTACTTTAAAGAAAAGGTTCGACGCACCCTTGACCACAAAATATTAAGTTCTGTCTAGCGGATTATTTTGCAAAAAAGGAAATGCATTCTATGCAATGCACTCCGCCCAAACTGCTCTCCACACGCTCACTGCACACAGTGGATTGCGAGCGTTGCGTGCCAACTATCAGCCAACGACACGAAATGCACTGATTGCCATCAGCACATCAACATCATGAAATTCATACAAGCTACCATAAAACAAGATTGAAGCCAGAGAGTTAAATTGTGCAGCTATTTGTCAGTTAAATTGGGTAGCTAATTGTCTACTTAGTTTATAAGTTCATCTTCAGTCAATAGGTGAGTCCATACGATTGCAATAAAGCTCCATTAAATGCATGGAGCCGCCATCACAAATTATTTGTTATTATTATCAGCATGACAGCTTGACGCCGAGATCAATTTATGAACTTATTTTCTTTTTTGAAAAGGGCCACTCGTTCCACATTGTGTGGTGGGTGGCACTTCATCGAAGCAAAGTGCCTTAATTCGAGTTGGAATTCGGAAGAAAGACAGTGATAGTAATGCTTTAAGACTCAGAATGACACATGGTGAACCGTTTTAGGGTGAAAGCGATCACTTTTCAAGAAAAATTAGAGAACACGTTTACTTGAGATAGACGATGACAGCAAGCACGTATCCGAACAATAAGAGCACATCGGATATGACGCCGTTTTCATATTCACCAGTAGGAATATGCTTTCCTTCATAGCTATTAGCTCCAGCGAGTAGCAATGTGTTAAGTGGCCTAAGAGTCTGCTTCTTGATTCATACGCATTGTCTAGTTGTTCATCATGACTGGACTAATGGAAGATCTGATTCGTATAAAAGTGTGCAGAAAATAAAGTTTTTAGTAAAGAATGAAGCAAAAAAAACGTACAGAAGAAGCACACAGATGACAGCTTTCCTTGTGAATACGCTTAAATGCGAAAGATGTGCGAGAGTGCTCATTTCTGAGCTAAACATCGGTCCGCGATAGAGAACGTAGTCTACCAAGTCGTCTATGTTGATCAGCCGACCTGCGAACAGAGAAGTTTTATAGTAATGGTTCAGCGCTGTTAGAATAGAGTAAAAGTGCCAAAAAATAAAGAGGTGAGTGACTGCTTACCTTTAGGAACCCATCCCTTTAATGCTTGACGGAGTGTAACGGTTTTCAACTTGAACAATGTGTCCATTATGCTGGGCGGGGCAAACCTATAAAAAACTCGCATCATTTTCGACTGCATATATTCCATAAATACCTTCCTCTCACTTTCCTCGGTGCAGAAATTAGAAATACATGTTTTCTAACAGCATTGATGCAGCACCGTACTGTAGCACTATCTTTACACTATATTTTATTGTCCTGAAGTGGCAGCGCCTAGATCATAAAACCATGTCAACTATACATGTGGTAAGAAGGCACGATAATCGCACACTCGAATATCCGAGACGGGTTTCCAAGATTATTTTAGTGCAGAACGTATGTGTCAATTCTTACTGAGAACTAATAAGCTTCGCTACTTTGCCATTTTCAGTCTTTTGGTCGAAAACAACTATGCATACAGCTTGTGCTATCGACGTCCATTGCCTCTTCTGTAAAAGTTATTCAACACTCTCGCAACGACCCCGTAATTTCAGTTACTTGTGGTGTGGGCGATGCCTAATTTTTCATTCTGCTCACTATGACACCTACGGTTGTCACACCGGCCGTTCTTGCAGTCTTAGTTAGTTCCGCCTCCTCGTTTGTGACTTGCGTTCTATGGATCGATTTTTTCTGCTTCATGAAGGAATTGCTGCGCTTCATTTTGCCTTGTATATGTCCCATGCTATTCTATTACCCTCCCACGTTTTTGTTCCATATTCAGGTCTTGTGTCTGATGAAAAAAGAACACTCGCCAATTAAGCAATCATGCTGCTGTCAGCGTTAAATAAAGTTATATAAATTCTTCAAACAAGTTTACGATTTTCATCTTGTGCTTTTGATATTCTCCCATTCCAAACCATACCAAAAAAGTATTATAACGACTTAACATTAGAAGGAAACGAATTGCTTTCAAAAATGATGCTGGACACTGTAGGTGGTGCCAAACTATTGAGGTAGGAGCATTTTTGCGTCACTCCACTGACTACACTCTCTGTGCCGCATACGCTCTTCAACAGCAGTAGTCTCAAGCAGCAAAATAGGAAACTAAATGACAAAATGCCAAGAGGACACTCTCCCATGGACGACACCTAGCACATCTGCTTTGGATAAGCTACTGATTACTTCACTTCACACCTCAATGGTTCACCCTCATTGGTTGTGCGGACCCCAGTATAGTCTCCAATTTTCGGAGATTTGCTGGTTAAGCCATTGTGGTTTTCTGGTATTCCGAGGTCAGCCTGACGAAAGTCTGCACCAGATCTTTACCACTACAGGCAGTCGCATCCCTTGTGGATTAGAGGAAGATTTGCCAGCACGCTACTCTGATACCAGGACGGTGGTGGATCGTGTTATTGGTTCGCTCTTAGCTAAGCTTTCTGATGAAAACGCCGGGCTCCTTCTCAGTTTGGGAGACTGCCAGAAGATGAGTCTTCTGCTGTACATTGCATTCCGACACCCAGGAACACCTGCCAGTTACGGTGAAGCCGTAAACCGTTGCGAGAAAGCTAGTGATTTGTTGGAAAAAGTCTAGGAAACTGTTTTCTATGTTTTCTATGTTAAAATAAACCAGGAAAAGTAAATGAAGCTTATAGGTGCCATAGGGGCCCGCCGCAACTTTATGATGACGCCCATAGGGGTCATTCGTTAAGAGAGAATTAAGAACAGAACAGTGCAAAACAATGTCCAATTCTTTTGCTAGCAGAAAACATTGTAGCCAATACGAAATTGGATTTGATCTGAATCGTTTTGGAAAGCCCAACTTTACCGTTTACTCGTAAGAAAAGCGACGTTTCATTGCTCATCTCTACCCAGTAAAATCCGTTGTAAAATTTATCAGAATACCTGATATGTAAAAGACAGGAAATGACTATGATGGCAGCGACCATGGAATGAGACCAAAATACAGAAAACGAAACAAATTTCAGAAAGAACCGAAACCACATGTTGAAGACGAGTGCCTAAATAATTGATAGAAGGATGAAGGATAAAGCTCTCGGCGTTGATCAATCCCTGAGGGATATGCCATGCATTCGACTTCATTAAGTATCGTTGGAGGTAATTGAATGCATATCTGGCCTTTACAATGACTCGCGGTGGCCTGCCGATGTATGGAGCCAGTGCTCCTATCCTCCCAGACAAGCCTGGTACTAATTTGCCGACTCCGGAGGGATGGAAGGCTTGGTGGGCCATAGGCGCATTCCACGTGCGTGTCGCAGTGGCGCCTCCAACCACTGCACCACACGCGCCCCCTAAATAATGGATGGAAAAATAAGCATTTTTTCTCTGCGTTTCCGGTGTGTTCTGTTACAGATTCAGTTTGTAGTAGTGCGTGTTATTTTGGCTGCGATTCACAGTTTACGAAAATTAGAGGTGGTTTAGTAGGCCTTGCACAATGTTCGAGCTGCTATCATGTGCTCACGAATGTGCCACATGTCGCATGACGAAGAAAACTACACATCCGCCATTGGCTGTATGACTAGGCTGCAATATTTATGACGCTGAAATCTAGACTGTGCAAACCTTTTCATGAGACTAATTTTCAGCGTGTCTATAGGTCATAAGGAAATGGGTAGCGAAGTGATAATGTTTACTGGTCATCACGAAGATGGTACTGGTTCGACACCATTCTTCGCTCTTCAAGTATCATATTCCTCCAAGATTGGAAAATTGTTACCAGATTTGTCTGGTAACAGCTCACTTTATGCAATTTAAGTGGGAACGCTCTTGGCTGGCTATTTCAAGAATACAAGGCGAATTGAGTCCGCCAGTATTCAACGACACTCATGACAAACAGCAAATCCTCAAGCAGCAGCTGAACCCACACATGGAAAGTTCGAAGGTGTGTGCGATAAATGTGAGGAAACGAAGGTGTTGAGATCCGCGCAGCGAATGTGAAAGGCAGTTCGTGTAAAGTGTATGTGTAAAAGTCATACGTCATAATAACTTACCGTAAGGAACATTATCGTTATACCATAGATTCTAAGGTGTTTCGGTAGGGTTTCCATACAATGGATCATGGTTGGAATGCGAATCATCTGTGGAAAATGCCAAAACAGTTCTCAACAGTTGCAATTTTTTCGAAACAAAAGATTTAAAATATCAGCATGCAAGGCATTTTATGTAAGTTCGGAGTTACTTTGCCTGTTTGGCTTTTGCCGCTATCACTGCGATGTTCTTCACAAGAAAGGCAAAGCTTCAGGTTTACTTTACTTGCATGATACTTGATACCTGAACGGCCCGTCCTCGCTAGATGTGCGGGCCCCAGCGTAATCACCATTTTTCAGAGATTTGATGGTTAAGCTATTGTGGTTCACTGGAATCCCGAGGACAGACAGCCTGGCCGAAGTGTGCCGCAGGTCGTCATCACGACAAGCAGCAGCCCTTGTGGATCACAGGGAGATTTGTCACAATGCGACCTTGATACCGAGACGGTGGTGGATCCTAGTATTGGTTTACTCTTAGCTAGGCTTTCTGATGGAAACACCGAACTCCTTCTCAGCTTGGGAGACCCTGCCAGGAGGACAAATCCACCCGCTGTACATCGCAGTCCGACACCCAGGAAAAAAAGCACTTCCCAGCCACGATGAGGCGGTGAACCGTTAGGAGGTAGGCTTACTTTAACTATTTAATGCCCACTTTCATATACTTTTCCTAAGGAAACTTTTGGAAACGGTGCAAATCCCAGCAAGACGCCAGTAAGTAAGGGTTCCACGATTTGATTTTCGGTATTTTCATATTGGCTACAGGTGGAGCTACAACAGTGCGCGACGGTAGCATTTTATCAATGATATTGAGTGGTAACATTGCTTATGATAGGCTTTCTTAGTGATGAGATTCAATCTATATCTCGAACGTTTAGAGCAAGATTAGATAGGTGGTTGATGATAACATTTAAACCAATCTTTCGTAGCTCTGGTTTTCTCAATAAGGCAATAAAATTGAACCATTTTCGCAGAAATCAATTTAGGTTTTGTTTCTAACAGTATTGAAGATTATAGAGTAATATTGTTGGTCAGAGCGTGGCAGTTTGGTGATCAGTAGCAATTGGACTAACACAATATCTTCTTATCGCTGCCCATGGAACGATGATCACTTTTAGTGTTAGATTCAGTTGAAAATGATATGCAGCTATTTGGCGAGTAAACGACATAAAACTATTTTCCTTGGTGTTTCTTTTGCTTTGCTAAGAACGTGGGAAGTGCACTATTAGGAATTTCATATAAGGTCATACTAGACATATAAATGTGTTCCGGTTTGCTGGAAAAAGCGTAGAATTCAAAAGACAAACCCTTACGAATACTCCCGAAAAAAACAGTGATACTCTCACGAAGAGTTTACTTTTCAACAGATGAACTCCGGGGCAAAGGATATACAAAGCTCCGATTGCCAAATGGAAGGAAGTTTTCGCTCTGAAAGAATGACAGTGTATTTAGTTAGGCTGTGCAATGATGGTAGCATTACGTATTGGAAAGAAATGCACATTTATATGTCTAGTATGACCTTTCTCAAGAGAGTGTGAAATACTTCTTATATTACTAAGTGAATAAGTAACTGAACATTGTAATGTTGACTGTGGTTTAAGCGTAAGTCGGTTCAATGCCGATTTGTGCTCCCCAGATCATTTCCGTTGAAAGGTGATTGTTGATGGTACCATTAGAATTAAAAACTGGTTAGAGGGAAAACTGAAACAAAGGTATCGGTGGTGCAGTAGGTAGCATTTAAGCCACGCGAAAAGGTAGCCTCGGGTTCTAGGCAGTCTTGTGAATACACTTTTGCAAACATTTCAGCTTGATTGTAGTTCTATTACCTAATAATCAATGCGAGAAGAAAAGCGCCCATGAGTTCACCAACGTCCACGAAAAGGGAATGTTCATAATGGCTGAATTTGGCTCCGGACTCGCCATATTTCTGAAAGAAAACAGAGGTGTTGACAGCTAAAGAAACGCTTTATATGATTGCGCAATTGTCACAAGTGAAATTCAAAAAGGCACTAACGCGTTCTAAAAAAAATGTGACATTTTTGTCCACCAATGTATATTTGATGCCATCACAATCGTAGAGTCTAGAAAATGGGTTGTTGGTTTTGTTATTCTTTTTTTTTCTGCCTTGCTCAACTTTTCATCAGGATTAGTTCAACGATCAATAGTGGCCCTAAGCAGAAAAAGAGAATGATGAATACAAGTTGGATTGGATCACTCACTCAAAGTCTTGTCGTTTCAACGATAGAGATTTCTTGAACGAGTAATGCAGTTGTCCTGCTGAGAACACCAAAACGTTCAGAGCAATCACTCGACCATACAGATTATTCCAACGACCTGACGTTATTGACGGAAATGATTGAAAATGAAACCATCTTAGACCACCACTGGATTGTTCTTTCTCCTGTGGAGACTAAGAAAGATAAGATTGCAAGTTTTCCCGAAATGCTTGAATTTTTTCGAATTTGTGCACTAGGCAGTATATAGTAAGACGGAACAATGTTTGCGAAACTCAACCCAATGATTTGAAGAGATCGGAAACGGCGAGATGCTTCCTGAAACATAGTACTCTCCATGGTGGAATTGTCTTGCAAGTGTGGCAATATAAGTAATGGTTACAGAAAGAGCGAATATTATTTTGATACAGCCTTGGATGAAGTTCTCCATGAAGTCATATTTGAAAGGAGAAGTGATGGCTTGAGAAAAAGATTAACATGGTCATGTTTTTCATCATGTCATTCTATTTGACCTGCATTGCATGAAGAAATGCAGAAGAAACCTGTGTAGTCATGTGAACATCAAGTCACCAATATCCTTGATTTACTTTAACGGTCCTTTCCGATTCAGATAGTCAAAAATCAGCGTTGAAAAACAAAGGTCACCTTCTTGACATAAGCCGCAACTCACTGCGATAGTAATGGAATGAATATCATTCGTCTCTTTTTCCTAATCCACTTATCAATACAGTGAATCACGTGTCTTTAAAAGTGGGTATCATTATCTTTAGAAAACACTACAACTCTCAAAGTTCTCCGTAGCCCGTAGCTACGGTTAGCTAAACAGATTCCAATGTTGCGATAGGTGACATGATTAGTATGTCAAGTATTTCTAAAAGCAAGGAGCACAATGAAAAACTTTAGGTGTGAACGTAGCAATGGGAAGAATAGCAAGGCAGTGTTACTGAGACAATAGGCATCTTCTGCATAGTTCAGGAATCGAAGGATTTCAGAAGATGTGGACCACTACCACTCGTAAGTGGAAGTGCAACAAAATTCTTCAACGCTCTATATTCTATATTAGTAAGATCAATAAACAAGTGGTTAAAATGAAAAATATGGAAGGAGCTCAATTTCCAACGGGTTTAAAATTGGCAAAGCTTCGTTGGACTTTGGAGGCAAACATACGTTTCCTGGTGCGTGTAGCGTGGTGGTCGGAAAATCCCTGCAATACACATGTGAATCCATGGCTCACCAAGCCTTCCATTCCTCTGGAGTCGACACTTTGGTACAAGACCTGTCTCGGAGAATGTCAGTACTGGTTGGATAGATCAGTTGGCCACGACGAGTCACTGTTAGGGCCAAATATGCATTCAATCAACTCGATGCTGAATGAAATCGAATGCATGGCGACTTCATCAGGGTTTTACCATCGCAGAGAGCTTTATCCTTTTATCCTTTTATCCCAGCTTCTGCCGCATCGATCATTACTGCTGCTCTGTTCTCTTCAAGGTCTTCTTCTATCGCCTGCCTGCATTGTTTGGCAAGTTCAGACGTTAGTTCGCGGTTGCCTGAAGCTCGGGCGATTTCCACGTTGTTGTATCAGCTCAAGTTTTCTGAAGACAGAGGTCTCTTTGTGACTTTCGAACTCTCAGCTTTCATAGCACTGGCGTAAAGATGTTGAATTAATCGATCGCATTTCTCGTCGAAGGGCGCGTGTGGCGCAGTGGTTGTAGGCGCCAATGCGACACACACGTGGAATCGATTCCTGTGCCCATGGCCCAGCAAGCCTTCCATCCCTCCGCGGTCGGCAGATTGGTACCAGACTTGTCTGAGAGGATAGCAGCACTGGATCGATACATCGGGAGGCCACCGTGAGTCATTGTAAAGGCCAGATATGCATTCGATCACCTCTCACGATACTTAATGAAGTCAAATGCATGGCGCATTCTTCAGGGATTGATCAACGCCGAGAGCTTTATCCTTTAAAGAGCTTTATTTCTCGTCGATGTTGTAAGAAATGGCATCTCAGCTGCCAACTAGTAAATTGAAAAAACCCGGACCATAGTGGTTTGGAAATTCTTTTCCTGAATTTAACGATTTGCCTTTCACGAAAAAGGCGATGGTCTGATCCGGTGTAGAATTATGGGAAAAGAGCGACATCGGTTAGGCAAAACCTTCTATTAACTATAATGTGGTCTATTTTGTTATGGTACTCTCCACTGGGAGACTCCGACGTCCAGCGTTGAGGGTGGGGCTTTTGGAATTGCGAGTTACCACGGATAGTTTTGGTCGCCATAATAAACTCAGATAGCCGCTTACCTTGTTTGTTCCATTCTGATCCGTGGATTCCAATGTGACGTTTCTCAGACGTTTTTCTTGCTTCAATCTTGGCATTGAAATCTCCAATGATGACCTTGAAGAATATGTGGTCTTCTCTGAAGAAATTCTCCAATTCCATGTAGAACGCTTCGACTTCTTCGTCATAGCATGATGCTGGCGTGTAAACAACGAAGGTTGTCAAAGCCGGTATTGATCCACATCTTTTTAATCGTAAACGTCCGATTCGGGTTGTAAGCTGTTCGAATGAATCGATGTTCATGGACAAACTCGTGTTGATGGGTGCGCCTAAGCCGTCGAGTCTTCTACTGTCGCATGTGCCGAGGAGCAGTTCTTCTCCAGCGTAATAGACGGCGTTGAATGGGTGGCGTAATCTCATCACGGCCAGGCCGACGTTGTCGTACCTGATCTTTCCTGCTTGCAGGACCAGGTCTTCTATCGAGGACTCGGTTGCAAGCGTACGTGCATTGTGGACACAGGTGCTACCTTAGTCATTTGCGATTTAGGCAGTTTAAAGAAATGCTAAGATTTTAGCAGTCTTTCCGTACTTTACCTATTCAAAGTTACCGTATCGGGGTTTTTTTGGGGGTTAGGAAAATGAGGGCCGTTTATTTCATCGTGTTTACGTTTTTAGTACCCACGTTCAGCTTGCTGAACTTTGAACGCGGAAGCTGGGTATACCCACCAGTAGTTTGGTAGTCTCTTACGGAGTAAACGTGGAGCTTATTTGCTGGACGAGACCCCCAAGCTCTTTCCATATACTACTTGATTGCAAGTTTTAGCTGAAATGACTCGTAGAATGCAATCAGCAAAAGGAGAACACACATAGGCACATGCATTAATCGTCTTCGCACGCACAGAAGGTGCTTGTTAAGCCTGACAGAAACATGGTGTCCTCTCCTGGATCTATCTGTGTCTCTTGGAGGCAAAAATTTCTGGTCCGCGAATAACAAGGCTAAACCTGAACCTAGGCCTAAGACTAAGCCTAAGCTTAAGCCTAAGCCTAAGCCTAGGCTTATGCTTAAGCCTAATTGTATGATTGAAGCTGCGCCTAATCCTAAGACCAAGGCTACGCGTAAGCTTAAGCCTAAGCCTAGTCCCAAATGGGGCACCCTACATAGCCTCGCTACTAATCGACTCGGGATCCCTCAAATGAGAGAGATCCGTGGGAGCTTTCAAATGTTGAGCACACTGGCGTTCTTGCGCAGGTAACTAACATTCGTCTTCAACAGTTTTTTTGCTCGTCACCACTTTAATAATCATTGTATCTTTGTTGACGTGGACTGGTACTTCCTGACATCTGACATAAAACTTGGATTCATGGAGTTTCGAAAATTTTTAAAAGCGGTTTTTTTAGATAAGGTAGGTATTTTGGTCCTTGGGACTGCACTCTTTGGCTCACGCATTATTTTTATTGTGGTGCGTGTTATCTTGCACACCATCGTATCATCTTACAATTCTGTCATAGTTCAAAACGAGAAGCGAATACTCTAAAATCGAGTTTTATGTAAGTGAGCTAACAGCAAAGTCATAGTTAGAAAGGTTGTCCTGGACAGAAGATAGGGTCAGGAAGAAAACTGGTTATGTGCTGTATGGTGGCAAGACAAAGACGAGGCGCCGAAACAATTCTGTGAGGGAAAAACTTTTTCTAGAATGACTAAGCTTTGGCCTTAATGAATACAATAATCGCTTTGTTATAGCAGATGGAATCAACTAATATAACTTGGTAGATAGTGGGAAAATTATTGAGCCAAATTCGTAACGCCACGAAATGAACCATAAGCTAGGAAATCTGCGACTAATATTTACGAACCAAACCAACTGGTTTTATTGCTCTTTACCACAAGGAAGTGGATTAAACGATTTTTTTTGCCTCCTTCCGCAGATCTTTCGCTAGCTGTCTAAGTGCTACTTTTTCGTCCACCTTAGAAACGACTGCCAAGAAATTCTCAACATAGAAGCTGCTCCTAGTATTAGCTTCCGTGAGTCGTTGACTCAGAAGCCTGGTGTTTATATGCCAATTAGTAAATGCATTTGTGTTCCTTTGGAAAAAAAATTTTGTGAAATGTGGCGATTTTCATTTTAAATAACAAAGTATTCACTCATTTTTCGCTATTTGCTCGCTCACTAATGTAGGTAGTACCGCCTGTTCAAGGATGGCCTATCCGTTAAAAACAAATTATTATCAACGGATAGCAATTATCAACAACTACCGTCATGTATAAAGCACTGCTGACGGCTGAGGTTAGTTCATTCGCGTAATGGTTCATCGAAGAAGATTCGACTCGATATGAAGACTGAGACACCACATCTAGAAGACGAACGACTACGAGCCATGGACTGCTATCATCGCTTCTGATGAAGGCGAAGATGTCGAAACGTCAGCCAAATAAATATTTGGCAAGGACCTCGTGTAAGCTTATAAATGAAATAACGTACACTGATCAAATAACAATATTTAATGAAAGTAACGAAATTAGATATGTCTCGTTGAAGTTAGAGGCAAAAAAAAGATAAAGACAATTTTTGGACAAACTAAAATGTGGTAAGAAGAAGTGGAAACTATTACCAGTTCTTCCAAGAATGATTCAAAAAACGACAGCTGACACACTTGCAAGAGAATAGAGAACAAAAGAAGAAGACAAACATTTCCAATGCAGAACACTATACTCGATAAGCAACAAGAAAACAAATAGCGGGACGGGAAAATAGGACAAAAATGGGATTTGCATGTGAATTGGTGTTGATTAGAAAATGGGGAATCGAAAAAATATCTATACTGCTCCAGAAGACGCTGTTCGCCGTTTGAATTGCACACGGTGTGACACTGAGCGATGCGTCACCTTGCTCTTCAGCTATCTTTGCAGAATTCCTCTTCAACGTGCTTCCTCTCATGGTTTTCTAACAAATCGACGAATATATGAGTGAAAAGCGGTTTCATTGTCATGTTTATCAGCTTGTATGAGAGAGAATTCAGACCGTCCGTCTTCCAATCTCGTTTTGTCAGCGCCAATAGCTTGTATCTACAGCTAAAATCCGGATAATAAAATAAAATGAAAGAATGAAGCTCTCGGCGTTGATCAATCTCTGAGGGATGCGCCATGCATTCGACTTCATTAAGCATCGTAGGGAGGTGATTGAATGCCTATCTTGCTTTTACTTTTACTCGCGGCAGCCTACCGATGTGTAGAGCCAGTGCTGCTATCCTCCCAGACCTGTCTGGTACCGATTTGCCGACTCCGGAGAGATAGAAGGCCTGGTGGACCAACGGGGCGGCAATCGATTCTACATGCATGTTGCAGAGCGACCACTGCGCCACAGGCACCCTATCCGAATAAAAATTAAGTGTAACTACTAGATATTGAAATTTTGAGATGCTGAGATATTTCCAAAACTCCGGATCTTAGGTGGCTACGAAGGAGAACGGAAGCGCTATTAGCGTTTCCGGAGCTAACGCGTTCACGTTAAAAAGAGTAGACAGTGAATGAAAAGGTTAAGATTGTAATTATAACCTCAGGTTAACCGGGGTCATTGCCGGTCGGAAGTTTTGCAAATATCTCAGCATCATAAAAGTTATATTTTGCAAACTACCCAGGTGATTAAAAACAGTAGGCAATAAAGGCTAAGATTGTTATAATATTTAAATGCTTTTGACTTATTTTGTAGTTCAAACAGGTAGTTTTTCTTCCTTTTTATATAAAAAATCGCAGTAAAGAACTTTTATTTTCAAAGAAAAACTTGAGCATCTCGAGGGTTAGAGGAGTTTCTCACAGATGTGTTTCTCACATTGTCTTCTAATATCGTTATAGTCTACTTAAGAAGAACAAGAAGCACAGAAAACTGAGTGTTTCTTTTTTGGTACTGCAGCCAGAGTAGGCAGGTGTAGCGCAGAAATTAATGGTGCCTTGCAATGTTTACAGTGTTGAACGCTGGTCCAACGCACCGTTGGCTTGTCATGCATGTCAACCTTCTTGGGTCAACGAATTGGCAGACCACCGCTTTGCTACATCGGTAAGTCACTAAAATTCATTTTATAAGCGAGATGTGAAATCGATCACCTCAACGATGCTCGATATAGTCGCATGTATCATATATATAGGAATTGATCGATGTCGCCCACTTGATTGTAGCTTTACCGTAAAACAAAACGCCAACTTTTTTAAGGATTTCAGTGCGTTTTTTCTTGTGTGATTACTGGTGAACTGAAATCATGTTATCGTTGTTCTCGTTCGTATGGAGTAATTCAGGTAACATAAGTTATCTCGAAGTCGGTGATTTGTTCATCCTAGTAGAAAATGATCTTCCCAACGGTTTACCGCCTTATCGTGGCTAGGTGTTCCTGTGTGTCGGGTTGCCATATACAGCTGGGGGATTCATCCCTCTGTTAGGGTTTTCCAAGCTGAGAAAGAGTCCGATGTTTTCGTCAGGAAGAGCTATTCCTAGGTAAGATTAAACCAATGTATGGATCCACCAATATCAAGGTCGCATGGTGACAAATTTCCCTCTGATCCGCAAGAGCTGTGGCTGCTCGTGGTGGTGAAAACCTGGAACAGACTTTGACCACGTTGATCTCGCGATTCCAGGGAATCACAATGGCTTAACCAGCAAATCTCCGACATATGGTGATTACGCTGGATGGCGCGCGACAAGTCACATGACAGACCAGACAGGTCATGTAAGTATCAAGTACCAAGTACCAAATGGTAAGCTAGAAAACTCACGGATTTTCTGGATTAACCTTATCGCGGGTGTGCTCTATCATTGTGTACCGAGCAATAGTGTCGTTGTATCTATCGACATTGTATCCAGCGAACTTCACTCTAAACAATCATTCTCACATTTGCTAAAACTTTCTGAAGCATTCTATTTATTGAGTAAAACATGATGGATTATCTCAGCACGAAGTACACGGGATAGTCGTCGTATTGAATCGCATACTATGATCTTCAGACGATTCATAAAACTTTTGCAATACTTTTTGCTTGAGATTTCGCCAGATTTGCTTTAGTAATTTTATTATAAGTTTGTCTACCGACAGAAGGTCTTTGCCTTTTTTTACAGGTTGGTTTATTGCCACTTTAGCAACTTACAAGGGTGAGTGTGACGCAGTGGTTGGAGGCGCCCTGTAACACACACGGAATCGACTCCCGCGTCCGTTGCTCACCAAGACTTCCTCCCCTCCGGGGTCTGTAAATTTGTACCAGACTTGTCTGAGAGGATAGCAGCAGTAGCTCTATACATCGGTAGGCCATCGCGAGTCATTATAAAGGCCAGGTATGCGTTCAATCTCCTTCACACGATGCTTATTGAAGTCGAAAGCAAAGAGCATCCGTCAGGGATTGATCGACACCAATAGCTTTATTTTTTTATAGTTAGGCATGAGAAGGACCACTAGAGGAAACTTTCGCTCAGCTTTTCAACGCAATGGTAGATTGCGGCAGGCCTTCCGAAACACTTATGTAGGAACCTGATGCGGATACCAACAAAAATCTCCACATTCTCATTTTGCTTAGCAAACGACTAATGGAATACTGGAATTTGAAGCGCTAGATTGCTGGATTGAGCCATAGACGCACATTTTCAACTGCCCTCCTACTTGTTCAGAATTGAATCCAGATGAAATATTGTCGTTCCAATGTTAGGTGCAAACGATAGTTGTTTTTTCCGACAACAATCTAAGGAAATCCCACCGGAGAAGAAGATCTGGATACTCATCTAATGTTTTAGAGACGCTCTATGAATTGATCATTCACTGACGCTGCGATTTGACCCTTAAGCACGAAAGCTCGGATCATAAATGAAACTATTTCTCAATGTTAGTTCAAATGAAAGATCTTTTAGAGGCACAACTGTGATTTTAAGGACTTCCACATTGAACGTAGCTGCGAAATGAAAACAGAGGAAGATTGAAGGAAATGGATCCATATCGAGAATATCAAATGAAAAAAAACCAAGTGTTCCAAAACATCACTGACGTCATTATTGCTTTCCAAGAAGCACTGGTTTGTGCAATGCTTAAGGATAATCGGATTGGAATATCGTTGTCACTATGGAGAACGATACTTCACTATATATGGACGCTAATTCGCTATGGACGACAACCACTTTTCTAATCTGTTTCACTATCCTGGAACATCAACTAAATTAAACGTGTGGAACATCACAACTGGTAAATTTTCAAGGATTTGCAAATGTTCCCCATTTTTCTGTTAAGATCGCTTTGAACGCACCTTTGGTAGGCATGAAACCTATTGCAGCTTTGACAACTGTATTTTTTTTAAAAAATATCTTTAACAGCTCCACTAAAAAAGTTCTAAAAGTGTAAACTTATGTGAAACTCATTAACCATTCGCTATGAATCACATCAGTGAAGATAACATTACGAAGCGGATCTCGTTTCAAGAATGGAACACAAGGTTTGTTATAAGTTGAGAGCTGCATCAGCTGTTAAAAAGACGTGTTTTTCCTGAATATGAACTTAGATGCTGGATTGAGGAAGAAATAATAAAGTGCTATAACCAGAACGCATTAGTCGAGCAAACGATGTTATAAGTACATTAACAGTTCAGTAGCAACAATTCGGGTTAAATTTACGAACGCCTGTGGGTAATTCCACGTTAGCAATGCTTCCGAGGAACTGTTGATAATCCATGCTGATTCTGAACCACCATGTTTTGCACATATTCAAACTTACACATTTGGTTTTCTAGAATACTTTGGATTTATGAAAATTAAATCGTAGAGAAGAGTCGTTAACCTCAACGTTGTCTTGTGGTCACTACTGCGGTCATTGACGAAGCCTTATGAAAAAGAAATTTTACTTAAGAGCTCTTAAATTCTAATAATTTCTCATTTATATGAAAAAAAACGTGACGTGAAAAATTTATATGAAAACGCCATTGCGATTCTTGCTATGTGGGCCAACAAATGCAAATGTAAATCGCTCGCCAAAGCCAGGAATGAGATGGTGACAAGGTAAGCACCTAAAGATCTTAGCGCTATCGGAATTTTGCTTTTTATTTTGGAAGCAGCTTCACTACTACCAGTTCTTATCACACAGAGAAGTGACAGTAATATAAAGAGCGTAGATTTACAACTAGGTAGTGGTAGTAACATTACACACTGCACTACTTGCAATTTGAATTTCTGTATAACTTTAGATGCGTCAGAGAAGACCATAAATTGAGTACCTTAGTACTCAACACTAAATTGCTCTTAAAGTCCATTGTACTGACGCATCATAATGTGAAATTTGGGTTAATGCGACACTATTTATTTCCTCGGGGGTCAAGTTATCGCCCTGGAACTACATTGTTCTACCACCCCTAAGAGGTAAGCTCAATCCTTTGGTAACATAGAAAGTTACAGAATCCCTTCCAAATTCTCCTTAGACCTAAGCACTCTGCACTTCCTAGTAAACCAGGGCTCTAATATCAGTTACCATTGCATTGTTTTGGTAAAATACTTTTCCAGGTTTTGGTGGATATTCTAAAGTGTAACCAAGACGTATCCGATCAGCATGAAAATGACCATAAAACAAAAGTTTTAGAGTATGAAATTCCTAAGGAATAGTCACATACTGCAACTTAGAAGAAAAATCTTGGTTATTCGAAGGTCGGGTCATCTTCTTCCACTTAAATTCCATCGTAATCTACAATCTGCGCAATGAAACTTTTCTATGGCAAAAATTTATGTTTATGCTGGGGATTATAGCGAGGTGACAAATGAAGAAAAGGACACTATGGACAATGCTGAACAACAAAAGATGCAAAGAATCATCACAATCTTGCACTCCAGTCGCTGCTATCCAGATGGAAATTACATAGTTCGCTAAGCATGTGAGTTCATGAGGAAGACGGTTTCACCTTATGCGAGGGCAATCGAGATTCCTTTAGCTAACACTGATCCAATAAAAGAGCCGCATGACGTCTCCGATGTAAACAATGCGGCACAATGAAGTACCAGTTTGTATGTTTCCACGAGAAGGTGTTAAAAAATTTGTTGGAAACAATATTGCATTTGCAGCCTTTTATGAAGAAACAGATAAACTGCGTGCATAACGGATTTGTTGCACCATGATCAAACTTATCTTATCCTGTCTTTACTTGCCTTTGACAGTCACTGAAAATCAACGGAGAAAAGAGTGATACCTTTAAGTAACAGCAATGAGAACAAGGGTAGTTGCTCCGCTTCATTACAAATTTTGGTACCAGGCGATTATTGCCACAGTTTCAGATCAAACCATCTCAAAAATATGAATTTGGAAGAAATTATGCATTTATCACTAGTACCTTTTCATCTGCACTGCTATGGCATTTTTAAGAAGGTCTGCAAAAATTTTTAAGAAAAGAGAAAGATAAAATATACCGTCTAAAAATTGTTGTTTACATTCTACAAAAATCTATCTCACCGTCACCTGAAGTCCAGTTACTCGTGGAATTCTTCTCGAACGTTTTGAGAAATAAAAATTCGCCCTGATTAGGGGGAGCGCGTCTAAGCTGCTGATAAAGCAATCAGAAGGTAACACTTTATTGATCGAAATCAAAGCAGTTTAACTTGTTCGGATGAGGCGACTTAGCATGGTGTCAGAATTTCCGCGTTCGATCACTAAGGTGATCCTGGTATCCTGACTCTAACCTATGGTTTGAAGCCTGAGCTTCTGCCCCTCTCGTTATTCTTTGTCTACGATGCACCGATTCGTTACCATACCCAGTGTTGAAGGCGGTCCAGCACTATTGGCGTCTTCTTGTAATGAAGAATAAAGCAGATCTTAAAAATATCTACTGTGCAAAGTACATCTACTTTTGTCCGATTTTATTAAGTACCTAACCACACTCTACTCGTTAGCAAACTGTGACTTGACTCTCTTCTAGAATAACCGGCTAAAAACGTACAATAGCAGATATTCACATAATGATTGCCCAGTGATTCACAGGAAAACGCTTACTATTGAGTGGTGTTAATAAACGCTTACACTGCAACGGTCAGATGTTACCTTTTATACATGTCGTCGTCTTCGCCGCCCCATCCCCAATAGCGGTTCGAAAATCCATTGATTCTTCGAAACTGATTCGCAGTTAGGGCGCTGCTTGTCCCAAACATTTCTTTATAAATGAGTCTGCAATTTGGTAAGGTTTGGGTGGGGTGTCAATAACATAGTAAGTTGTGCTTTGAGTCAGGATCGCAGCTAAGTGATCAATTCACCGAAATACAATTACAGAAGTATATGAGACAAAAAAAGCACTAAGTGCAGTAAAAGAACGATAGCTGACGTTATGAATAAATTCGCTATGTCAACTAACTTGTATTCAAATTTATTCATTGCAACGGCCATATGTCGAGGGTTTTTGTATGGACAATAGTGAAGATTGCGATCATCTTCAGGTAGAACGTCAACGTCATGGAAGAGGAAGCATTGCCAATCATAAAGCTTCAGTGCTTCTACGAAGCCGACGTTGAGTAGCTGCATATTAACTCTATGGTGAATTTAAGGTTAAAAAGGTTATTTGGATCTAATAAAAAATAAAACAATGGTTCGTTGGTTATGGAGAACTACAGTGAACAGTGAAATTTGCAGTACTACAGCTCCACTCTTCAGTAGAACTTCAGTGATGTTACGGTTGTAATCGTATTACTGGCGAGCCATAGCTTTCGACTATTGTTTTTTTTATCCGAAACAAAAGCAGGGCGGACTATGTATGGGCTGAAAAGCCAGTTTAGGTGACAAGCTAAATTGGAAAACTGGAAAATAAATAACGCTGGTGGCACTAACCTTGGCTCGATTCATTGTTTGATCGACCGGCTCGACGACGATGAATGAATAATCCAACTTCTGCTTTGTCAAGAAAGAGTGCATATGATTGAGAAGAATTTTCAAATGTGCTTCTCTGTCACGATATGGAACTACTACGGCAATCTATAAAAAATCACGTGATGAGACTTTAGAAGTGATCTCAATTCAACAACAAAATTCAAGACGTCATCTCACTGAAATCTATGGAGAAAATTTACGCAGAGCAATCTTTTTCTCATCGCTCACTATTCAGCCCGCAATTAAAGATTTAATGGGAACGTAGATCTGGTATAAACAACTTTGTTATCGGTAAAGGTGGTTTACACAGAGTGCTTCATGCCTGTTTTTTTGAAATTTAACTCGTCAAAGTTTATAGGGTTACCTACTCGACTTCTAGCTTTGCAATCTTGAGGTATGTAATGTCCACCAGGTTTCAAGTACTGGTACTTCTTCTCCATTTCCTTCATGTCAATTGGATTCATGTTGATGCTAACCCTGCCATGAAATTCACTGGCATTTATCATACAGTACTCATGTTGACCCGTTTTTGTGGCAGTAGAGAACGATTCTTCTTCTAAAACGAGAATGATATTACATGTCAAGCATGAGTATGAATCTTCTTTAATAGGGACCTCTAATTTGAACAAATTTGTCCCAATTTTTAACATCCCTTGACGTTTGCGCGTTCAAATACTAAGACATTGGAAGAACTAATTTTAGTTGAACAAAAGCAGACATGCATTCAGTGCGGTTTTTTCTATCATGTGATCATCCTCAACCTACTGATCCTGGTAGAGGGTTTTCAGGGATACCGACTGATTAAGTCGGGGCTCTCCGTAGAGCCGCCGTTGCTTTGATCTAGTGTTCTAGGGCCAAGAAACCGATTTATCCTAAAAGTAAGAAGTTATTGATAAACTTTTTTAGCTACTCATAGGCAGCACAGGGCCCAAATAAGCATTCTGTCACCTCTATGATGCTTAATGGTGACACATGCATGATGCCTTCCTAATAGAATGAGCAACACTAAACCATTCCTCCTTGATTCTTCTATTGATTGATATAATTAGCAAATGAAGTAATACAGCGTGCACAGTACGTGAAAACGTGGATGAAATTATCACACGCTCAATATATTGGATGTTGTAATTCACAAGTGTGCGGGAAATCGTTATGCAAACTGTTTGAATGCACCACATAGTGGTCATTCATTACCTTCCGAAAGTGATTTGTCTATGTTTTTGAAACTTTTCCACATTTTTACAACACTAGCTTTAATCAACATCAATTTCCTACATTATTTTAGTATTTAGTAGACTGAGCTTCTTAAAACCAACCTCCATGCTTTTGATCCAGCTTGGATCTCGAAAGCATTCTTATGAGCCAACTTTGCTCTCCATTATTCTTCATTGTTGTTTGATTTGAGAGCTTCGTGGGATCCTCCAGCAACTAAGCATCTAATAGTAAGCACGAAAACAAAAACGAAACAAGATTCATTCTCTACGCTTTTCTACGCTACTGCCACACTTTGCTAGTCTCCGAAGTGGTGCAACTTATAATAGACTGCAATACAAAACATGCGTATTGATATACCATGCACCTGGATTGCATTAACAAGTGTTGTTGACTATTTGCATATAACAATGATTTCTTCTGTGAATGATGAAGAATGTCCATAGAAACACGTAACCTTATTGGTCGTTTGACTTTATTATTAGGGCGTATTAGAGGCTCTCAACATTCGCGCTAAAAACAAAAAATCTTAGAAGTTTGTGCTCTAATCCATGAAAAACCACGATTATTGAAGTAATCTAATGACAAACAGTTTATCTATACAGTCAGGATTTCTCTTGAAACGTTTCTAACATCTCGGATTTTTCAACGTACCCATTGACTCGATTGCTAGCCTTTTCTAGACCATAAAAACCTGGTATTAGAACATTCAGCAGATCTATTATAAACCTTTCCTGGATTTGTAGTAAATCGAAAACTTATTTCAAAACATGTAACATGTGCGAAAACTTACACGAGTGTAGCAGAGTAGCACAATAACAGCAGCAGCAATGACAATGAGAGTTAATCTGATCTTATGAAAAGTTTTCATAACTACTATTGAAGAGCAGCGAAGCCACACAGCGGCAGAAGCGGGGTGCCTACGTGGTACGTGAAAATCGTGGGCGGCGGTGATGGTGAGCGAATTCTTCAGTGAAACATAAAAAAGTAAGCTTTAATCTATGAGAGCTATGGAACTTTGTATATAAAGTTTGTATCTAATCCAATTCATATACGCAAGCCGACAATCCACTTGGCGATGAAGTTCCAGCTGGCTGGGGAGGAAGGTCACTATCACAGCCTGTCAAATAGAACTATTTGATGCGCACGGTGCACGGTGCGAGTGCTACTACCCCTTCTATTGCTACCGATGCATTCAACCGCATGAGCTTTTTCCCTAAGAATTTGCTCCACGTTTTCATCGCCAATTTTTCCTTCATGTCATTTCCAGTCGTAATGTTGAAAAGCTTAAAAGTACACGTTCGATCTTTTTTGATTCGAACTTCGAACTTTTTTTTCTTAAAGAAAAGTACACCTGCAATTCGAAGCTACCTTTAGTAGGAGCGCCGAAGAAAAGTGCAAGTAAACAACGATAAAAGCCTGTCTCATCAACGCATCATTTTTAGGCGTGCTCAGAAGGAGCACTTAGGGCCCAACTTACGATTCAGCTCAATCGGACTAAGCCTTAAGTCAACGAACCAAAAGTACTCGTACTTGTAAGCAGAGTTACATGCGTTACCATTAGATCAATTGCAAATGATTGAGTGTATCTTCTTAAAAGGAAGCGGCCTATAATGAATCTACATCGACAGTAATTATCAAGTAAATTTGTAAGTATAGCAGATATGCTCCATGAAATGGTTTATCAGTAAATGGTTACAAGTGTCTTTAATAAGAATCGTGGCATGGTGGAAATTCATTTTGATATCCAACCCCATTTTCAAAAATTCGTTCCATAATCTCCGCTGTAACGGAGCTTCTCAAGCTCCGCATTCATCGAAGAAACCATCGTTTTAAGAAGTGACAAGCTTGAACCTTTATATCCATAATCCACATCTATTCTATATGATTTCACGTTTACTGTTTTCTATTTGTCCTTTCAAATAGTTACGTGTTCAAGATAAGTAGTGAAGATACCAACGTAAGGAATCAATATGGTTATGTTTTTCAAAAAATCAAGAACTGACGCCAATGTTAACGTATTCTGTGGAACGGTATTCAATAGCATCAGTACTGCACGTGATTCTTCTTTATTTGGTTCGTTTTTCCTTTTTAAAAACCTTCATATAAAATCCTCATTTTGTACGCTACCATCACTTTGACGTGCACTGCACGGGCTACGTTCGTTTGCTTATCAGTATCAGCTTTTTATTCCATGTTTACTTATGGGCCAGGTTCCCCAACACTCCAGAATGGTGGTTATTTGCAGTATATTACGTAGCGATCCATGTCATATTATACTATTTAGCAGTATTAATATTGATAAAGTGTACCAATACCGTTATTCGTGTCGGGTAACCTGGACCGTAATCAAACCATGAAACAAATTCAGCATTTGTTATTGAGCGGAATCGCTGGTGTAGGAGGAAGAGCAGAGAGCAGGGCCATCGAACTAACTTTAGAGTACATTATTTTAATTCCCGCGAGGCGATTCTGTTTATGAATGTCACCTGTATCACCTGTCCTCTCGCTGACTATCGAGTGATTCGAACAAGAGACCACTTCTTTCCATAATTCCTCTTTGTTGTGTGCGCCATACTAAGCCAGTGTGGGTTGTTTTCACTCGGGGACCAGAATGGTTCCATCTTTTTGAAGCATCACTTTATAAAGTAATGAAAACACCATACGCATGTTCATATGTTATGGTATTTTATTTCGTTTTTTTAACGTGGGTCGTCTTTAAACACACTGTTCGATTGGATTGCTTTCCTCGCATCCGTATTACACGAAGCTCTTCGGTACACCGTTTGTCGTGTAGGCTCGACTAGTGGCTAAGGATTCTCGACCCTCTTTATGAACGTTGTTTAACACTGGACTGGTCGAATGGATACTCCTTATTCAAAATTCGATGCTAAGATTGCAGTGCTAGGGTGCTTCTAGTTTTTGTGGAGGGGATTAATGTGAAATTCTTCATTTAATAATCTTCGTCCGTTCTACCCAAAGATCGTGGCCTCGTTTAAAAAAATGCTTTATATCTTTTCCATTTCAAAGACATATTTAGTTTAATATTCTTTTACTTCTACTTTGATTTATGTGCTAAGTTTAGGACTAAAGTCATTGGAGTTGGAAGGAATAAAAATATCTGAGCAATTTTTGGTTTTTGAAATTTTGTGATGCAGATGACAGCCGTGAAGACGAAGAGATCAAAGATGATGCGGTCTAATCAACGTTGGTCAAAGACACTTCTGAAGACGTTAGGTGAACCTCTTCCAATAGAATGAAAAGTTTCCGAGTTATTTGTCTTTAATAAGGAAATAGTTTAAAGCTTCTTACCCTAACGAGTGTGCGTGGTCAAAAATTAGGAAAGCATCATTATAGGTATAATGGCTCTAGAGAGACGGTCACAATCATTTAGCATTTATTGAAGTTTATGGAGATCACCAAATATTCACCTGGCAGTCGAACTCCGAATATTTTCGTTGTTGACGGAAACAGGGCATCGCACAGAATGAAAGAAGTGTTGGGATCCTGAAAAATGTGGGAACTAAGGTTATACAAAAAAAAACTAAATATAGAAACTTCTCATTCAGAGTAAAAAAAGATGGAGATGACTAGATGTTGCATGAGTTGAATAAAAAGGAAGAAGTGGTTATTGTTGATAATAGTTCAGGCTGTTTGGATGCGCCAATGCGGCACGCATGTGGAGTCAATCCCCCCGCGCATGGCCCTCCAAGCCTTTCATTTTTCAGGGGTCGGTAAATTGGTACCAGACTTGTCTGCGAGGATAGGAGCACTGGCTTGATACATCCGTATGCCACCGCAACTCATTGTAAAGGCCAGATATACAATTAATCACTTTCACTGTTAATGAAATCGAATGCATGGCGCATCCCTCAGGGATTGCTCAACGCCGGGAGCTTTCGCCTTTTATCGTTGTTAGTTTAGGCTTTCTCTTTGGAAGGAAATATTTTCATTCCTTGTCAAATTACGAAACCCGAAATGATATTTTTACGTCGACAGGTGACGTTCTGCTCAAGAGTAGACAAATCGCTGCAATTTTTCCACTAATAAAGTGTGCTTCTAAACAGTTCACCTCCTCATCGCGCTGGGAGGTGTTCCTGAGTGTCGTGCTGCGATTTAGAGTGGAGGATTCATCCTCTGGCAGGGTCTCCTAAGCTAATAAGTATTTCGGCGTTCTCACTAGGAAATCCAGCAAAGTGTAAGAAAATACCACGATCCACCACCTCTGATCCACAAGGGCTGCGACTGCCTGTAGTGGCGACGACCTGGGGCAGACATTGGCAAGGCTGTTCTTGGGACTTTAGGAAACCACAGAGGCTAAACCTTTAAAGCTTCGTTAAGTGGAGAATATGCTGGAGCCCCGCACAGCTAGTAGAGGGCGGGCGGTACGGGTATCCAATTAAGTAAGTAATCAAGTGTGCATCTAAAGCTTGTCGTGCTTCTTGTGCATGTTTCATGGTCGCCGTAAAGAATAATTTGATGCGATATCATTAATTCTAGCCGATTTTTTACAGCAAAACAGTAGTGTAGAAAACTCAGCAAAACTTAACGAAAATCGTAACGCCTTCATGGTGACACCATGTCAAACGTGTCACTTTTATTGCGTACGACCACGCGCCTGACAATCGTTAAACTTAACATTTAGGTAGGCGAAGTTTAAAAGTGTTCCTAATTTACCATATTTGTGCAACTTACGGGAAAAGACTGTCTGTCATTTTTTAAGCAGCTAGAAAATACCTTGCCGGAAATGAAACAAATAACACACTGCTAAAAACACTTGTAAAACATTCTTGAGCTCAAGAAACTTGAAGTTCCGCTGTGGTTTAAAGAATACTTCAACTCTTCAAAATGTTAATAAAACCCAATAAATTTTTATAGATTTCTTTCGATAAAGAATTTATACGAAAAACAGTACGTGTACTTGAAGGTTAAAAAATTCAAATGAATTTCAATTAACCTAATCCTTTAACACTGGTTCTATTCTGAGATTGCGCGCAGAGGGGATATGGGACCGAACACGGGAGGGAAGGCAAAGTTCTCTGGATTGTCTGTTTCAAACATACATACTTCATGTTACTAAAATATGAACAAAACTCAAAACTGCATACGTTTACTTCCATACAATAACATACATACAACACAATCGTAGCTGACGTTTCGGCAGAATCGCCTTCTTCAGAGCCTGGAAGGGTACACCAATACGCAACTCATTAGGTCAAACACCTCAACAGCACAAACGGAAAGATGAAAATCTGATCGATAATTACAAGATCTACGGCTTTTCGAAAAAACCCACCGCTTTTTTCACCTGTCGTCCACCGAGGAAGAACAGCCGCTCAGAGTCGCATTTGGCTGACGACTGCAGCACCCCTAATCAACGATCGATACGAAGGTAAGGGGCGAGATCCCGCGTAATCTCGGGGCATTCCTCCCTGCTATTCATTTTAGGATTTTTGGCATTTATCCAAAAATCCTCGAGGAGTTTGCGCGTTGGTGTTTTAGTATCCCGTGCGGATAGCGACTTTTATATCAAAATCGTCTCCGATTCGAGAATCGTCCTCGAGAAGCCGCAGATCTTGTAATTATCGGTCAGATTTTCGTCTTTCTGTTTGTGCTGTTGAGGTGTTTAACCTAGTAAGTCGCGTATTGGTGTACCCTTCCAGGCTCTGAAGAAGGCGATTCTGCCGAAACGTCAGATACGATTGTATTGTATGTGTGTTATTGTATGGAAGTAAACGTATGCTGCTTAACAACCTCGCGATTGCTAAGACAGAAAACGACGAATTCATAATTCAATGCAGAGGTTAATAGAAAGTCGATCCTGCGTACTAAAACTCAAAACCTTAAGTGAGCTTCGAATTCTGAATTACCTTTACCAGACACTGACGTATTATCCATTACATCAGCCGAAAGCCTGGCTATGTCTTCTTTTTAACCATTTTTTTACTTCAACGTCGATATCAGCAATCAACCTCATTCGTAAACCTCGAGTCAGCATTGGTAGATGCTACGCTTCAGAAATGGTTAAGGTCACACTGTTTTAACTGGTAAAGTACTGGCTAAGAGAAAGCCAAAGTAAAAGGCTAGGTTGAGGTGGCGGATAGAACGTGATTCCTGAATCCTGCAGCCGTGGGTTCGAAGGCCAGATGAGGTCCCGAGTTTTGCTCATATCTTAACATCTTTGTGGTTGTGTTTCACGTCGTACCATTCCATGAAAAAATAGACACTAATAAAGGTTAAAACACTATCACATTATTCTTGGTAAAAATTCCCGTTGGGAGGGTCAGACAACAACACTTTCGATTGGCATTCAAGGCGATAAAAGAAACGAGTGTAAATACTCACTTATATGCCTTTTCAGGGCTAGTGTAGAGCAGTTGTTGTAGGCACTCTGCAACATGGGACCGAACCTCGCTCCCTGGGCTCACCAAGCGTTCCATCTTTTCGGGTTCAGCCAATTGGCTCTTAACATATCTGGAAGGATAGCAACACTGGGTCGATACATCGGTAAGCCACCGCGAGTCATTGTAAAGGCCAGATATGCATTCATTCATCTCCAACGATACTTAATGAAGTCGAATGCATGGCGCATCCCTCAGGGATTGATCAACGCCGAGAGCTTTATCCCTTATCCTTTTAACTGGTGTAAAATATTGTTAGTCCTAAAGGAAAACTTTATCGGCATTTCACTTAGCTTGAAAACATATTACTGCTTGTTATTGTTGTTGTTGTTTACCAGCATGTCTTCGAAAAATGGAGACTTTGCTAGGGTCCGCACAACGAGTGAGGAAGGGCCATTCAAGTATCAATTATCAAATATTATTGTTTGCTGTTGTTGTTGTTTTTGTTATGCTTCTAACGATTTCACTCAGTATTATGTCTATAAAAAGTGCAATAAAAAGAAGCTAGCACCGAAGTATATACACGAAGCGAAATCCTTATCGTTATGTGAAGATGCTTTCTGTTTTACTGCTGGCAGAGTTTGAATTCTATGGAAACGAACAAGTTCCTTAGTGATTCACAATACGACTTTTTCGGATTTGTTCAATAAAGCACTTGATTTGAACAGTTGCTGAAATGCAGTTTCCTCTGCATTGCTTGAATGAGGACCGGAAAAGATACTGACATTTTCTGAAATGAAACTCGCTCAAAATACGCTGCTGCCTTTATATTGTGTGCTACTACAGCACACATAATTGTAGAGCAAAACAATTGCCCGCCATGCAAGATGGGCCAAAAAATGTAGGTGAGTCGGCGAGATTAGGCCATCCAACCAAACCCACCGCGTGAGCCAACCCCTCGCTCAGACCGGGGCCCGCCCCATCCAGCCCGGGCAATGTCCCAAACAATTGGGCAATAGAAACGAGGGGTGGATCATGCCCAGTACCTCATTGGAGTGACCCGAAAGGATCGGCAACCTAGGCACATTCATGGTCGGCGAGCCGTAGGCGAATTATGACGAATAGCGGTAAATTTCACACAAGCCATCAGGAAATAGAAGCCAACGGAGCGCTCGAGGTACTCAAGCTGCGAAGCACACAGTGGATTCCAACGAATATAATGAGGCCGGCGTCATCATTTTGGAGAACACCAGCATTCGCTGTTGATCCTAAAGCCCCTTCTACAGAGTTTGACAATTTTTACTTTATTTTATTTCAAATGATCTTTTACATGTACTGTGCAGATCCCCACATTTCTCTAATTCGATTCGTTTCCTCGCACCCATCATCCATGAAGGTAATCAAGCTTTATATGTGGCTTTGCCTAGTTCTTGAGGATTTTCCTTTCATCTTGAGTGTCGTTGGATCCTAATCGACTCGATCCTACGTGGATTAAGATAGTTGGGCTAGAACATTCTCATATAGACTGAAGGGAGCGAATTTTTCTCGTACAAGTAGGGTACTAATTTTCCGACTCTGGAGCGATGGGATGTTCAGCAAACCTGAGGTCGGATGGAACCGTCATTGTGCTCGTCATGATTGGCATCACTCCCACTGTGCTATCCTCTTCTTATGCAGACTAACTACATGAAATATCGCTGAATATTAAGTATCAGAGGTGCGTGTAGCGGAGTAGTCAGTGATGCCTTGCGATAAAGCTGGAATCCATCCCTAGACTCACCTAGCATTCCGTCTCACCGTGGTCAGCAAACTGGTACAGGACCTGTGTGGAAAGACAGCAGCACTAACTCAACAGATGGTTAGGCCATCGCGAGGCATTGTAAAGGGCAGATATACATTCTTTAACGGTTCTAAACGAAGTCCAACGCGCGGCGCATCGTTCAGGGATTAATCAACGCCGAGAGTTTTAGTTTTTTGTAGAATATTACACTATTATTAAATTAGAAAAGTAAATTTCTTGCACAAACAGTAAGCAAAAGTTTTACCCAACGTTTACTTTAGCATCAATTTATCCCACTGAGATTCCCTTCGCTGAAAGAGGAGATACCTGAAAATTTGAAAGCAATTCCAATGCAGTCGTTGGCCAAGGATTTTTGAGCCATTTCATGTGTAGCCATTGATCTATACAGGAAAACGCGGAAATTTGATCGACAATCAGCCGTTCGAAACCCAGTTAAGGTTTCAAGTCTTGCTCATAGCTCGATATACTATTGATTCTAAAAATTGTTTTTCTGGCCAATAGAGCTCAGTAATGAACAAACGAGGCTTCTTTCGATTGTTCCTTTACAGATGGGCTTTGCATACAACTTCGATAGGAATCGGAGAGGTGATTGCGTTAATTATTCAAACTGTATTTTGTCTGATTCACTGTGCTTGCCTGATGTCTTGCCTGCTGACTATTACTTTTTCAATCATGTCGATGATTTGCTCTACGGGAAATGCTTTAAGAACTAAGCTGAAGCGGAAACTATCTCAGACGATTTCATCGTCTCCGTAATTCCAGAGTTGTGTTCAATTGGAATAAGAAAACTTTTATTTATTCTCGTTGAGAAAATCCCATAGACTCAGAAAAATTTTAATTCAACTCATTAATTTAACTCTACCCTAATAAGACTTGCTCACAGCATGGGCTTCGGCCAACTATGAAAACGACGTCGCTGATTGTGACGCTCTAGGAAGCGCATTAACGCCCAACGCAATTCATGGAGTGAATCGAAAGAGTCCTCAGAAAAGACGTCCATAGAAACCTCTTAAAGGTACTTTAAATACTCTTAGGGTAAAACGGAAACAATGGAGTTTAACTTATTTGAATCATTTCATATTGGAGCTTACAGACAAAATAGCAACGAATTAATGAGTGTGGTTGCGATCACAGTGAAGACCAACACCGTTAAATAACCTTTAAGTGAACAAACCACAGTTATCGAGTGAGTTCTGCTTGCTCGTGTGGGCTGAATGACGCCATATGTTTTTCCATGGATTTTTTGAGCAAGTCTGATTTATCTTGCTATTACATCATCTGTGCCTCTAAAAATTAAGGTGAGGAGGCACCTATCATTAGCTGTGTAAACGACACCAGGAATTGGATGACGTGGTTTTTAACTATAATATTTCTCAGATCTTGAAACACATTCTAGAGCACTTCACGAATAGAATACCGGAACAGTGACTGGAACCAAGCCACTAAGGTCTCGTTCATCATGCCCTTCATTTGAAATGAAGTAAGTGCAGCTTTAAAACGCTGGTTAAGAAGGGCCGGTCTAGAGAATTGGGTGACGATATTTGAAAAGCCACCGAGTAATCTAAGACGCCAGTTAGTTCGTAATCAGTTGTATTACCGTATATGTGCAACGCAAAATTGCATAATTAGCCCTATTGATGAAGGCGGCGATTGCATGAGTATGAGTTTGGGTATAGTCTATCTGTTCTCTTGTAAAGCGTGAGGGTACGAATACCAAATGCTCCTCTAGGAACGTATAGGACGTAGAGACATAGCGGAAACGCTTTTGAAGTATGGGTTGCGGTCTTCGCACAGATAGCGAAAACACGAGCGCGCAAAACATTCGAGGCATTCTTGATTAATTCCAAGAATCCGAAAATGAACAGCAGAAAGGAATGCCTGAGAGGAGACACTACGATTCTATGTGAACTGTGTGCTGTTGCTCTCCAGTGACATATTCAATGGAAGACTCAGAGCGGTGAGTGTGCAAAGAAGATACTCTGTGCTCAATGTGATTGAAGTTTTGCTTTAGAATTTTTTTCTGTTTAGTAATGGAGGTGCTTGGATGGATAGATTGCTGTCAACTTGACCCTTTCATCCTTTGAGGAAGACGAATTCTGCAGAAATGCCAGCTTATGAACAAAACAGGAACTAAAATAACATCTCGTGTTTGCTAAATAGAAATATAAAGAATTTTTCAATAATATTAATTTTGTGAAAACATGTAAATCAAGCACGCCACGACTAGTTTGATATCAGCACGTTATTGGATACTGGCATTCGTTTACTCTTAGGTGGGACTTTTCTTTCGAACAGTCACCTCTGCATGCATTAAGAAGGAACTTAGGAAAGAATAGAGCAACTTGGTTTAGCAAGAAGCTATCTTCAATTGCTCGGAGAAGCAGCCGCATAAGGTTTGCTTAGGAACAGAGGAATTTCCAAAGCGAAAGGCTCGGCAGAAAATCACGCCTATGTTCTCCTTCATTAGCGATGAATTAAGTGGAGCTACAAAACGGTGCTTATGATGGGCAGTGATAGAGAAATCGGTAGGTGCAACTGAAATACCACTGGATAATTTTCGTGGTCACTTAGTTCGTAACCTCCTATATGAACGTCTGTGTGAAAAACTAGGTTGCGTAATTTCCGCTTAAGGCAGAGACCGCGATTGCACGTATTCAGGTACGACATAACTGACCTCTTTTAATGCTTGCGGAGATGAATATATTGATTAGAGGGGTAGATTATTATATAATTGTATGAAAGAACAGCTAGATGGCATACGAAAGCCAGGAAAATGAACCTCATTAGAGAAACTCAACAACTCCATTACTAAGGCAATTTTGATATTTAATGTCACTATCCTCAGACAGATTGCTATAACCACCAGTGTTTAAAATTCTCGAGAAAATGTAGTGGGCCTATCCCATCAGAATAGCAGTCTTCTATACTGCCCAATATCACGCGTGATAATGAGGCATTCCTCCTCGTGCTTCATTTCCGGATTCTTGGAATTAATCCAGAATGCTTCGAGGGTTTTACGCGCTAGTGTTCTCGATTCTCGCGCGAGGATCGTAAGCTCTAGCTCAAAGTCTTCTCCGATATGTCTCTGAGTCCTATGCATGCCTAGTGGAGTATTCGGTTTACGTTTTCCGACTAGGTGTTCTTTATATGGATACAAAGTGGTCTACCCGTTTTGCCAACGTATTCGTCCCCGCACACTTTACAAGAGAACAGATAGACTTTCCGAACCCGAAATTTGCCGCGCCAAGTTCGGCGACTCCTCTCTCTGCTCCCTTTCTGTGCACACGTTGGTAGCTGTTCGAAACATGCTTTTCACAAGCGCCCTTTTTGTGTGAGAGGGGTGAGAGGAGGTTTCTGACGGGATGCACACATTACTTTTCCATGTGAACACTGCGCGGTTGGCCTCCACATAAAACATTAAGTTTTTTCCTGCTTCCTGCCTGTCTTGACAACGGAGTCGATCTTAAAGCTTATACAAATTGTATGCGATAATAAGCACGGTTGCCTTAGAAATTGGTTGTGATGGTGCAAAGCTTGGAGCCAATTCTAACAGTGAGAGCGCACTTTCAGGTATGGTCATAACCCTAAGTACACCATGTTGGCTGCTGTCAGGAGTGCAAAAGATTCCTTTACGGTTCCTTGAAGCCGATATGTGTGAGTTACACAAAATATTCTCGAACTTTCGTTTTAGAGCTATTTCTGCATTAGGCCTAGTATTATTGCATATCAATATTGACCCCGGGCTTTCGGCCTCTACATCGTCCTTGAGTGGTCGGTTACTTTTACATTCCTACTTTCTTTTCTGATTTCGGTTTCAACAAATCTCCAAATCAACTAGTAGGAAGACCGGGCGAAAGATTCGACCCCGAAAACACACCTCTCCCTGATTCACATTGTGGTGAAGACTTGGATACACCCTTGCAAGCTTCAGGGCTCCAGGGAGGACGAAGTTGCACGACCAGCAATACGCCAGCCTCAGTACCCCGCACACTGGGTGCTTTCGCCTATGATGTCAAACAGTGAGACGACCGGTGAGAAGCCAGAAAATCTCGGGTTGCGCAGGACGTCATTAGAACCGGACCTGGCAAACACACGTATGACATGCTATGGAGATTGTTTCTTACTATGCTCGTATAATGCCAGAACACTCTCTACAGACGCCGATCCTCACGCCTTTCTTGCAGCTGCAGATCGCATTAAATTTTATGTGATCGCATTATAAGAAACAAAATTCAAGAAGGCTGACATACGCCTACTAAGCAACGGAACATTTGTGATCCGTGGAGAGAAGGTTTCGTCTCGAAATATCGGCGGCGTAGGTTTCGTCGTCCACCCGGCCATTGACCATCTCGTCAACTTATACGACATCCTTTCCCCTGGGATAGTCGTCTTCCGTCTTCAACTGTCGCATCATAAGAAGATCACCATCATAAACTCCTACTCACCAACCGGCGCAGCTGATGAGTATGGAATAAATGCGTTCTACTATCAGTTGGAGGAAGTCCTCCGCAATGATAAAGCTTATCATAAATTTGTTGTCGGAGACTTCAACGCTAGAATAGCTTAGGCCAACGAGAGCGAATACAGAACCGAAAATTATGGATTAGGAGGAAGACATGAGAATGGCAACCGTCTCGCAGGACTTCTGTCGGCAGCACGTCTCTTTCACAGGAACTCATTTTTCCAGAAGAAAGAAAGTCCCGCTGGACATGGGAGTCTCCCAACGGCAATACTCATGCGGAGATCGACCATATTCTGGCAAACACAAGATGGTGCTCACTCGACACATTCCGGTAGTTCTGCCATTCTGTACAGGTTCTAATCACCGCCTTCTTCGAGGGAAGATTCGATTCAGCCGCAAGCAGGGAAAGAACTCTCTTCATCGACCATGAAGAAAAAGTCTAGCTGTAAATGACAAGAACATTCTTAACGAAGTTCTTTCCAAACGTGACTGGCAGTTTAAAGAAGACCCGACCGAAGACTACAAGCTTCATGTCGAAGAAATGAAAAGCTGTGCAAAATCCGCCTCAGTTTCTCAAACAAAAAGATCGGATCGCATCTCCACGATTACTAAGGAGCTGCTCGAAAGCAAGGAAACTGAAGCTTGGTCTCACTGCATCACGCTTAGCGCAGCTAGTAATAAATGCGAGCTGCAGAAGAGCTCCGCAGGAAGATCTACAACGGTACAAGCAGGAGAAACTACTGGAAGCAGCAGAGAAAAGAAACAGTCTGAAAAAATGCCGTCGGAACTTATCGATTATAATGTTCCACTGTCAGCCCTGGTGAACGAAAATGGCATCGTCAAAACTTTCCGCCATGACATGGAATTAATAGTGGAAACGTTCTACACCAACCTTTTCCGTTCCACAATTTTTGTCCAGGGCCCTAATATCCTCGCTGGGGAAACACTATTTGAAATTCTTCCGTCGGAGGTTCGAGTTGCATAAATAGAAAGCATAGAAAGAGGCACAGCTTCAGAACCAGACAATATCACCGCCGATTTCCTTAGAGCTGGAGGCTACAATTTACATGTGCTTTTCGCAGACCATATGACAGCATACCTTTAAAAGAAAAAAATCCCAGACCAGTGGAGGACGTCGCGCACGGTCATCCTGCCTAAGAAAGGAGACTGAAAGGATCTTCGTAACTGTCGTCCTATATGCTTGTTAATTGTACTCTACAAGCTTTTCACGAAGATTATCCTTTCGCGCATATCAAGGGCATCGGATGAGGTGCAACCAGTCGAACAAGCAGGAAACGTATCCAGGGTCATTGAAGTCTGTCGGGAATACCACTTGCCTCTAGTCCTAACCTTTGTTGACTATGAAAAAACGTTTGACAGTGTCGAAACGAATGCAATCCTATCAGCACTCGTCGACCAAGGAGTGGACCCGTCCTACATAAGAACTCTATCCGACTGTTATCGGAACCGTGCTACGAAAATACAGCTTTTCCATCGACCTCTTACCATATCTATAGAAAAAGGGGTTTGACAGCGTGACACAGTATCACCAAAGCTGTTCAGTGCCGCACTGCAGTGGATAATGAAGTCACTCGATTGGGATGAGAAAGGCATACGTATTGATGGAAAATTCCTATCAAACCTTCGTTTTGCCGACGACTTGACATCTTCTCAAAAAGTACTAACAAAGCAGAGATGATGATCAACGAGCTCAACGAAGCAGGGATAAAGATCGGACTTCGCGTAAATCGAAAGAAGACCCAGTTCATGAAAAACCCATGGTGCGAAGGCGAAAAAATTGAATTGGATGGTTCCCTCATTGCAGAGACCACCTCGTGCGTATACCTCAAGCGATTTATGAACATGGAAAACAGCATGATAAATAGATAGAAGAAGGAGAGCAGCTTGGGCCGCATTCTGGTCTGTCAAAAAAGCCACCCACCAACTGAAGAACCCGAAACTCCGCGCACATCTCTTCGATTCTACGGTCCTCCCAGCGCTCTGTTATGGTGCAGAGACTTGGGTTGATACTTCAGCAACGTCATAAATTCTTCGCACTACTCACAGAGCTCTTGAGCGATGTCTTCTAAAACATAATCGGCACTCTCAATATCTAGCCGGAATGCGAAGTTCTGACCTTCGAAAACTGTTACATCTTCGAGATCCAGGAGAATATACATCGAGAGCGAAACATAGGTTGGCCGGTCACATAATGAGAAAAACAGACGACAGATGAACAAAAAGGATAGTAGAGTGGACTCCAAGAGAACGCAAACGTCCCCTTGGGCGACCACCTACACGTTGGGCGGACGTGTTCGTAAACAAAGTTAATCAGCTGTACCCGCAGCTGCAGTTGTCTTGCAGATACGGCATGAGACTCGCAAGCAATACCATGCTCGAACAAGACCACTACCATAGACTACGATTGCGGGAGAAAGGAACGAATGGCAAATGTGCTGGGGTCCGCACAACTCGTGAAGAAGGACCGTCCAAGTAAGTAAGTAAGTAATGTTGACCCACCAACTATTCTTATAGCAACTATTCCCATAATAGTGTCTATTTCTTTTGTATGTATTTTTATCTTTCTATTACTGTATGTTCTTTAACAAGGATCATTAGCACTGTTTCTCATATTGCCTTGCAAATGTCGTAGTACGTAAATATTTCGATCCCATCCTAAGGAACTTCGGTCGTTATAAACAGTCTTGTTATGCAAACCTATTTTTACGATCTGAACTTGTTGTTTGTTACTACTATCCAAAAGTCATTATGCGTACAATAACAAAAGGACACGAGGATCTTTGCGAAAGTAAGCTTCTGCCAGCTGATCTCTGGTTTTGAGAGGATTTGGAAGCGGTAGCCGACGAATGTTTTCGGTAAAGAAGCTGGACCTGTGCCAAATACCGCTTTCTCTAAAACGGTAGCCGATAAATGTTTTCGGTAAAGTACATTGGCACATTAGTTTAGTACCGTCGTCACTACGCCACCCTTCACATCAGCTCAGAATATCCTCATCATTATCCTGATCCTCGTCCTCGTGTATCATCCTGTGTTCACTGTTTATCAATTGGTCTGCGGTGCTTTGTCAGAAGCGGCGGTTATCCTCAAATGCGTTCCGTCTGCAACGCCATCTGTGGCATGTACCATTCCTCCCATACGGTACGCCATGCGTGCAATGCCGCTAGCCGGTCATCTTATGCTGCGTATTTGTTAAGCCGCTATAGGTTTATCATTTCTCAGTCGCTATCTTTCTGGCCCTTGACTCTTAGTTAATGGTGGCACCCATCGTTGCTCAAATTTCACGTTGCAGACATATCGTTGTCCAAGACCAGCCGCCTGACAGTGTTCCTCAGATGTTTCATCTCGTTCGTAGTCACTTCAACCATCGAAGCTTAGATAACTTGCTATCTCATCTGTAAGCGTGGAAGTGCGCATGACCGCTGTAGATATGACCCTAAAAACAGTCTAATGCACAGCTCGTATATATCTCGCTATTCTGTTTTACTAGTCCTCGGCATCTGGGCCACTGTACTCGCCAGTGCGAGCGCCATCACCCGCATTCCCCAACTTATCATTGTTATAAAGTTGCTGTTATCTTACTGCTAATGTTGTAATTGTATTATTTAGAATACTCTTATGCCTCTGTTAGCCTCATTTCAGTAGTAGATACTACACCTCATAGCCTTAAACATGCCTTGTTTGTGTACCAGTAGTTCTCCGCCGATAATCGTGTTGAATTGATGTTGCATTCATATGTATGAGCGGTTTGATTACCCAGGTTTGAGGTATTGCTCTGTGTCAACTGCGAAAAGACTCGCGTGGCATCTTCTCACAAAGTCAAGGATTCTGCTTAGTGGTACAGGCTATTCAGTGCCGAAAACTGAATCAAAGGCCTATTTTCCACTAGTAACTGCAATAATTCTCGTCCAAAGGTGATCCTCCAAATTCAAAGCACAAAAATGTTTCTTCGACCAAAACTTCTTCATTGTGGCGTACATTTTGTTCTGATCGCTCACATTTCGACTTTAAGTGGATCCACTTCGATGCCTCTTAATTGCTTCTTCGATATGTTCGATAGTGCTAGAAAAGTAAGGGTTACACGTTACAAAAGAATGTTTGTTTATAAAATGAAACACTCGAGCTCCGAAAGGAGACTCGGCACTGTTTGTGATGACTAATAGTGTTCCTTATATTCAGTCTTTAATGGTTGGAGTTTTACAGAGGTGATCAGAGTTATGGCTCAAAGAGAGTTTATGTACTTTTTCAGCTATACAATTTCTTGTAGAAAGAGTTCGTGAAGGGCATACACAGGCTCACACAGAAAGTGAATCTGAACTGCCGATTGGTTGAAAGTGCATGCAGCTGGCGGCGGCCGAATCAACGGACAAAGAAGGGCGGAGATACAAAGAAGTTGCAGTATCTTATACTGGCCCAGTTGCGAGGCAAATGTTCGAAACAGCAGCTGAGAGGCAATTTACAGAACGTGCGAGGATAGATGTATAACGATTACAAGTAAAACAGTTACTGCAGAAAACATGAGGTAACATTGAAATAGGAACTATTTAAGGAATAGTTACTATACAAGCTTAAATGAGAAAACATTGCTGTATTAGCTCGAGTGTTTCACTTTATAAACAAACACCTTTTGTGACGTATAAGCCTTGCTTTTCTAGCACTATCGAACATATCGGACTGCTACTCGTCAATAATGCTGTGCACAACGGCTTCACTCTTAAAGGCAACTAGTGACTTGGAAATGACGATTTTGGGACATTCGTTTTATTCAAATAATACGAAACATTACGTTTCATGTGAACGGAGATGCACTGAGGAGAACATGTGCAAAGCTTGTGGTTATATTGGTTAAGCGAAACTATTAGTTTACTATGAGGTAGTCTGTTTCACAGTAGTTTACAAATTTCTGAACATACTGTTCTATATAAAATTAATCTGTGAAACAAATGCAGCTACGAGTGGAGCCGATTAACTTTGCCCACGAACACCTCTGTCACACATGTAGATGGCGGTCCTAGAAAACAGCTACATTCTGGAGTGGTCTACTCTAAAGTTCTTTACGTTCATCTGTCGTCTGTTTTTATTATGTGATCGGCTTATTTGTGTTTCGATAATGATGCCTATTTTCATTAATCAGATTGCACTGGATTTCTAGGATCGCAGCTACGCATTCGGATTTGATTTTGAGAGCGGCATTTAAATTTCAGAAGACGTCGTTCAGTCGCTCTGTGTGTAGTGCGGAGCATTCTCGACGTGCTTGAAGTACCAGCCCAAGTCTCTACTGCATAACAAAGCGCTGGCAAGACCGTTCAACTGGAAATTTGAGTGCGAGTTTTCAGGTCCCTGATTAGGGACCATCGCAATTGTGGTATAGTTTTATTGCATAGATATACCGAAACATATTTAGCACTTTTTACACATATAGTGGGTGAGTACATTGCTTAAAACATCCTCCTTCTACGATGACCTATTCCTAAGGATTAAGAAAAAACGTGCCAAACATCAGCACTCTAACGCTGCAATTTAAAACGAGGTCGAGAATAACTGCACGATATATTTTCCTTGCCTTTGTCACACCTTTGAAAAGAATCTTCATTTTTTTTTGAGCAAA
>MQTX01000343.1:173041-183286 GCA_009735665.1 Angiostrongylus cantonensis
TGTTGGTTGCGAAATTTTTGCACAGCTCACCAAGAATCTTTATGTGCTAAGTAGGGACTTCTTGATTACCAAGGGCTTCCATGACTGCTTCTACCTCAATTGAATCAAAGGCCTTCTCTAAGTCGATGAAAGTGAGACAGAGCGGTCTTTTGTACTCTCGCGATACTTCAATGAGCCTTGTTAACGTGTGAATGTGGTCCATCGTACTAAATCCTTTTCGAAACCCTGCTTGTTCGCACGGCTGTCCTTCGTTGAGTGTTCTGTCAATCCTCTTCAGGATGAGTCGAGTGAAATGTTTGTAGAGGACAGACAGCAAGCAGATTGGGCGATAATTGCCTATATCGTGTAGGTCGCCCTTCTTGAGCAACAGCACGGTCTCGCTGGTCTTCCACTGAGTAGGGACCCTGCATTTAGACAGGTAACGAGTGAAGAGCCGAGCCAGTGTGCTTACGAGGACTGGCGGAAGGTTCTTCAGATGTTCTCATCTTATCCTGTCCGGACCTGGTGCTGTTCGATTTTTCACCGACGAAATGGCACGTCGGATTTCGGAACGGAGAACCGGTGGAACAGCATTTCCATCCTCTTTTATTTCATAAAACGGTAGATGGACGTGGCTATCGAAGAGATCTGAGTAGTATACGTGGATGATTTCCTCCATTTCCTTTCTGGACGCTGTTATTGTTCCGTCTGGGCGTCGGAGTGCAATCATCTTGGTATCGTAATATGCGAAGTTTCGGCGGGCTTTGCGAATGCTTTTCCCAGCCTCTGCAGCTTCGACCATTACTGCTGCTCTTCTCTCTTTAAGATCTTCTTTTATCGCCTGTCTGCATTGTTTCGCAAGCTCGGACGTTAGTTCGCGGTTGCCTGCAGCTCGTGCGATTCCACGCTGGCGTATTATCTCGAGAGTTTCTGGAGACAGACGTCTCTTGGTGACCTTCGAACTCTCAGCTTTCATAGCGCTAACGTGAATATGTTGAATGAGCCGATCGTATTCCTCGTCGATGCTGTCGACAACGGCATCTTCCCAACAGCCTACTAATGAGTTGAATAGGTCCCAGTTTGGGGTGGTTCTGGGACTACGGTTTTTGAATTTAGCGGCTTTTTCTCCTTTCCGTGAAAAATAAAATCTTGCACGAAGGAGACGGTGGTCTGATCCCGTGTAAAATTTTGGGACAACAGCGACATCGGTTAGGCAAAACTTCCTATTTACTATGATGTGGTCTATTTCGTTATGGTACTCTCCATTGGGAGATTCCCACGTCTATCCTTGACGGTGAGGCTTCTGGAATTGCGAGTTGCCATGGATGCTTTTGGTCGCCATGACAAACTCAGAGAGTTGCTCACCCTGTTTGTTCCATTCTAATCCGTGGGTCCCAATGTGACGTTCCTCAGGCGATCTTGTTGGTCCGATCTTGGCATTGAAATCTCCAATGATGACCTTGAAAAAGGTATGCTCTTCTCTGTAGAACCTCTCCGAGTCCATGTAGAACGCTTCGACTTCTTCTTCGTCATAGTTTGATGTTGGCGCGTAAACGACGAAGATTGTGAAAGCCGGTGTTGATCCACATCTTTTTAATCGTAAACGTCCGATTCGGGTTGTAGGCTGTTCGAATGAATTGATATTCATGGACAAACTCGTGTTGACGAGGATGCCGACACCGCCTACGCCTCTACTCTCGCATGTTCCGAGGAACAGTTCTTCTCCAGTGTCATAGACAGGGCGACTCCTAACCGCCTCCCATATACTTCCCTGTAACTTGATTGCAGGCTTTTGGCCGAATTGACTCGTAGAATACAATCCGCATAAAGCGAGAACGCATCAAACGCGCATGCATGAATACGCCTAGCAAATACAGAAAGTATGTGCCAAATCGACGCAGCAGAAACAGGGAGTCCATCCCCTGGATCCACCTGCGTCTTAGGGAAGCAAAGGTCGCTTTTGGTCCGCGATTAACCCCCTATCCGCCACCTGGGGACGCGCCACGTAGCCTCGCGACTAACTGGCTCGTTATCCCTTATATGAGGGAGGTCCGTGGTGGGGGATCACGGATCTGAAGGAGATCTCGTGCGTATACCTTAGGTTATCAATTCAAGCGGGATCGTAACATATAGAAATGAACATAAAGAACAACATCCAGAACACTGTATGAGATTTGCGCGGCCCACTATAATCGGATCAGAAAACCACCATGGACGAGGAATTTAAGGCAACGACCAACAAAGTGCTTGAGTAGGTAGGAGTTCAACCTAGAAAACTTGTCGATTCGTAAAAATTTAAAACAGCTTCTTAAGCTTTAAAAAGCTTTTTACCAAATATGGGAGAACAAGTTTACCAGAAACTAACCTGATGTGTTGAAAGTATAGAAAACACCGTTTTGCCAGGTCACGTTCTCATTTCCGTCGTCTTTAATTATATGCCTTCTTGCGCGAGTTTTTCTCACGTTGTTCATGACAATTTGTCCGGCTTCCACGCTTAACACAATCTGTCATGAAGCTCGGATTCCCCAAAGCTTGCTATATGTTGTAAATTACTTTGTCAACACGGTATCATTTGGCATCAAAGCTCGTCCAATAGCTCCTGCTGAATTTATCCCAAGACTCAATTTATTTAAATTTGGGTCGTTGTGCTTTGACTTCGCCGTCATCTCCTGTTAATGTTATCGTTGAAATTAAAGTGTGTGAAGTGTGGAGAATATAGAAGCGGCACCTCCTCGTTTTCACTTACAGCGCTCGGATGTTCTGCGGACGATCCATTTTCCTTGGTCAATGTTTCCATTAAAGCGAGAAAGTTGTGACCAGAAGTGGAGACTCCGAAGTCATTTTCAATCTAAAAGCGTTCGTATTATGATAGTAAATTATTTATTCATATGTAACACAGACGTCATGAGGTTGGGCCTTTCATTCACCTGGCCATCTTCACGACCATGGAAGAAATCCCTTGTTTTCCTGACGGAATCGACTATTTCACAGTGTGTCATCACGGCAATTGCGGTGAGCAGCTGATCTGTCCTCATCTCTAAATATTCTGAATTGAATGTGTCCGATAACAGAAAAAATCACGGCAAGTTGTGACCGCCTTTAACACATTACTCCATCCGTGGTTATTTTCAGCTTTTACTACGTTGCGTAACCTTTTTTTACAGCCTATTGTTTTCCACGGCATGCTATTATCTGGCACACAATATTAAAGATGCTTAGATATTTTCAAAACTTAGAAGCCAGACCAGATTCGAACCCTCGACTACCATTTCTGAAAACTCAAGTGTCACGCAACGCACCACTGAACAGCCTTGTTTTGCCCTTCTCTCGGGGATCGTGCTTTTTCTGATGGCATCGTTTTAGACAGAAACTGCCTGAGAAAAGGGCGAAGCAGGGCAACCAATCCCCCCATTTACATTGCTTTGCGACACCCACGAACACCTCCCAGCTATGATGAAGCGATAAACCTTTGGGAAGCAGCCTGCTTCAGGTGTCTCCAGTATGAGAACATAATCATATCGCGTTTTTTATCAGAAAAGGTGCTAGCACCGAATGATCACAGCAGTTGATAGAGGCCTTAATTCAAGAAAGGCAGTAAAATAACGAATCTAATGAACAACTGCCGCTGACAGTGCTGCCGACAAAAAGGTTCGCAACATGAATGCCATTCCCAACAGCCCTTCTCTTTTATTTGCAACTAAATATGTTTGCCCACCTGCGATGCAAACAGTGTTTTATCGGTAGAAACTTTTTGTGTTGTGTGATTATTCATCTACTTACACACGGTCCTTATTTTACGGAAATGTTTTCGATGAATTGAAAAGCACAGCGTGAAAGCTTTGTGTGGGAGCCCCAATTCACCTCAGTAATTTATGCACTGCATATGATGAGTCCTATTTAGTTGTTACCTTGCCATTTAGATCTGCTGTTCTCCGAATTTCCTGCGATTGACCCACACTGTCGCCAGAAAGCATCAGTATGTCCATGTCGTGAATCGGGTGCTTTTCGTTTGTTCGGCGGACTTTTACAGCACCACACCCCCGCACCGGCACCACCACAGCTTCATTAGGAAATGTTTAATTATCTAACTGCCCACTTGCTGTGTTTTGGTTTTCTATAGGCGTGTCTTATGTTTTATCCTTCATTTTATTTAAATGGCATTTATTCAGGCTCACATTCCCTACAACATCGACAACAACTGAGTGGGAAACGTCTGTATGGAACAACTCCAGTCTCTTTCCCAATATAGGAAACATCGACGACCACATATTTGAAAATGTTATGAAATCAGCACAATACTGTAGTAGGAGACCCTTGTGAATATTTTTTTTCTTTGAAGAAATTCGTGAAACAAAGTCCATTGGACATTAACGCGCTTCACATTGACTCTGCCGGGCTACGCAAATTGAAAATGTTTCCGTAAAATAAGTACCGTATGTAACTAGATGAATAATGATGACACATCACAAGAATTTACCAGTAAAACACTGTTTGCACTGCAGGTGAGCAAATTCATTTAGTTGGAAATAAAAGAGGAAGACAATTGTGAATGGTGTTCACATTTTTAACTCTTCTGTCACCAGCACTGTCAGAGGCAATTGTTCGTTTGATTCGTTATTTTACTTCCTTTCCTGAATTAAGGCCTTTATCAACTGCAGTGAGTATTCGGTGCTAGCACCTCCTCAGATAAAAAACGCGAAACGATTATGTTGTCATACTGGAAACACCTGAAGCAGGCTGCTTCCCAACGGTTAATGTCCTCGTCGAAGCTGAAAGGTGTTGTTGGGTGTGCGGCAGCAATGTAAACGGGTGGATTCGTTCCGTCGGCAGAGTCTCCCAAGCTGATGAATCCGGCGTTCCTGCTGGGAAGCCCAGCTTAGAGTAGCAAAGAAATATCAGAACCCACAACCGTCCTGGTACTAAAATCGCATGATAGCAAATCTTTCTTTGACTCAAAAAGGCGGCGACTGACTAACGGGTTGACGACCTTTGGCAGACATTGAGCAGGATGACTTTGGGACACCGGGAGTAGTTTTATAAATGAGTGCTTTGATCAAAATTACAAGGTTTAGAGATAAGGGCAATTTGTCTTCACGAATAGATGACATATCACAGAGAAGAGCTCTATAAATACATATGTGGATTTCAATGCGCCTAAGGTCCTGAGTGCGCATTTAGCAGCGAACAAATTACACCTTCAGTAAATGAGCGCATTCCCAACTCTTACAACATTTTTACTGCCTATTTTGTAAGCCTCCAACCAAGAGACATTTACTTTACAGTGTACGACTTTTCGGCCATGCTTCTATAGAGGTATTTGTAATGTGTACCCAGTGAAAGATAGTAGATAGGTAGCGGCTTCCTTGACGTGTAGAGCTCTTCTATGAAAAGAATGCATGTTCTGATCCCATTTCTTCATAACATCTTACTTGTTTTGCAAATCTTTTACTCAAGATAATTATTTTGCTGTACGCTCCTTAAGCAATACTTGAGGTACCTGCCCATAAAAGCGCGAGGCTGCGTGTACAACTGAATAACTTTGTTTACGAACACGTCTGCCGAACGTGTAGGTGGACGTCCTAGGAAACGCTTGCATTCTCTTGGAGTCCACTCAACTGTTTTTCTCGTACATCTGTCGTCTGTTTTGCTGATTATGTGACGGGCTCATCTATGTTTCGCTGTCGATGTAAATTCTCCGGGATCTCGAAGATGTGACAGTTTTGAAGGTCAGAGCCTCGCATTACGGCCAGATGTTGAAAGTGTTGGTTATGTATCAGAAAACATCGTTCAAGCGCCCTGTGAGACGTTCGAAATATTTTTGACAAAGTTGAAGCACCAACCCACGTCTCCGCACTACTACAAGTGCTGGGAGGACCACACTATCGAAGAGATGAGCGCGAACTTTCGGGTTCTTTTAAAAACCCGTATGGGGCCCAAGCTACTCTTTTTCTTCTGACTAGTTCCTCTTCCATGCTGTTTTCCATGATTATTGATCGCCCAAGGTAAACGTACAAGATGGTCTTTGCAATGAAAGAGCTATCCAATTAGATTTTTTCGCCTTCGCATCATGGGTATTTTATGGACTGGGCCTTCTTTCGATTAATGCGAAATCAGATCTTTCTACTAGCTTTGTTGAGCTCGTTGATCATCTTCTCTGGTTTGTTAGTACTTCTTGAGAAGATGACAATATCGTGGACAAAACGATGGTTTGATAGGAATTTTCCATCCATACGCATGCCTTTCTCATCCCAATCGAGTGACTTTATCATCCGCTTCAGTGCGGCACTGAACAGCTTTGGCGATATTGTGTCGCCCTGTCGAACCACTTCTAATATGGGTATGGCAAGAGGTCGATGGAAATTTCGTAGTGCAGTCCCGATAACAGTCGGACACAGTATTTATGTAGGACGGGTACTCATGCTCATGCTGCGTATTTGTTAAGCCGCTATAGGCTTCTCACGTCTCAGTCTTTTCACTCTGGCTCGTGATTTCTCAAGCAATGGTGGCACCTATCGATGCTCAAACATTACGTTGCTGATATGACGATGTCTACGACCAGCCGCCTAACAGTGTTCTGCAGATAACTCATCATTCACTCTCCATAGCATCGTCAACGCTCATGTAACTTACTGTCCTCAACGCTATAACGTTGGAACCTTACTCAGCCGGAAACTCCCTCTCAGGCCCTGTAAACAGTCCCCCTCTCCTCCCGCAGCATACTCTCTTCCTCAGCCGCCGCACTGGCCATGGTTAGTGTTAGCGCGGCATGGTGAACGGTTAACCAACAGTTTCTTGTATGTACTCATTCATTATTACTGTTATCATTGTATCATTGACGTCATAATATTCCGATGCCATTATCTCCTTATTCGTCTCACTTCACTACTAGCCATGGCAGTTTATCACTTCAACTTTCATGATTCATATGCTAATTCTTCTACCGTTATTGTTATGTTGTTGATGTTACATTAATGTATACAAAGGTTTGATTACCCAAGTTTGAAGTACCTTACGAACAATTCGTCAGTCTCATACATTCACGCAAACGCGATTCATATTCTTGCGCTATGGGCCGCTACATTGACGGTTCAGTGGCAGAATGCTCGTCTGCCACGCGGGCGACCCGGGTTCGATTTCCGGCCAGTGCACCAATGCAGCGACCCACAGCGTAAGAATATGAAGAGCGTTCGCGTGATTGTATGAGAGTGAAAAATTGTTTGCAAGGTACCTGTGAGCAATGCAAGGATTCAGCTTATGTTAACCTACACAAGGCAAATCGCACGAGATTGAACGATGACAATGTATTAGGAATGTGAAAGCTAAGGATTTCACTTAATATCCACACGCACAAAGCAAATCAATTAGCAAGGAAGGGTTGAGCGAGAGGAAATTAATGATGGAATAAATGAAACGTCTCCGGCCCAAATGACGACGCTTGTGGGCCCAATGTCCATACGAGCGGCATGTGCATTGACCAGAACGGGACATGGACGCAGGGCACGCGCGCGACGTTGTAGCAACGCGGTCTCCATCGACTCATCGAACGTATTAGTTAGGTAGATAGAGAATTCTCTATATGATAGAGGAATGGCTAAGACGGGTTATGGACGCAGGGTACCTACGTGGTGCTCGCTGCAGTAGCGCAATATGCATCGATCCATCGAACGTATTGATCAGGTAGGTAGAGAATTCTCTACATGATACAGAAATTTTCTGTAGGAAGCTCAAAAAAGGCAAAACTGAAATTATTCGAATCCATTTGTGGCATAACACTGAATTTCTTCAATTATTAAAGGGCTGGAGAACCGACTACTACTTGGTCACCCGGACTAACCACTTAGTTTATGCCGGTGATATTGTTGCGGCATGGTGGTCAGGTTTCGGATGTGATGTGGTTGACATAATTCAAGACCAACCATTTTGCGCTATACGAAAATGTTTGGCTCAGTAGATAGCATGACAATTTAACCTTTCCAGGCTCTAAAAAAGGCGAAACCGCCGAAACATCAGCTATTGTATACTAATAAATCCTGTGATATCAAACTCGTATTTGCTTTATACTCCACGGACCTTCCTCATAGGAGGGATCTCGAGCCGGTTAGTCGCGAGGCTACTTGGCGCGTCCCCAGATGGCGGATAGGGGTTAGTCGCGAACCAAAATCGAAATTTGCTTTCCTCAGACGCAGGTGGATACAGGAAATAGACTCTCTGTTTCTATTGCCCCGATTTGGAGCATACTTTTTGTATTGGCCAGGCCTATTCATCCATGAGTGTTTGAGTGCGCTCTTGTTTTATGCGAATTGCATTCTACGAGTCAATTCGGCCAAATGCCTGCAATCAAGTGGAAGAGGAGCATATGGGAGGCGGTTAGGAATCGATTCCAACAAATGAGCTTTATGTCCACTCTGAAAGGACCTGGTAAGGCACCCGTGAGCATACCCAGCTTTCACGTTCAGAGCCCAGCAAGCAATACGTGGGTATCAAAATCCTAAACACAGTAAAAAAAAACGGGCTTTATTCCCCTCACCCTGAATGAGCCCCAATTACGCAGAGTTGGGTAGGACGACTACAAAGAGACTGGTAAAATCTCAAAGCCAATGAAAGCTGCCTGGATCACGAAAAACTATGGTGACGATCTGTACCTACAATGCACGTACACTTGCATCCGATTTCTCAAAAGAAGACTTGCTCATGCAAGAAGAATGATAAGGTACGACGTTATCGGCCTGGTCGAGACGAGGCGACACCACCAATTAAACGCCGTCTATGACACTGCAGAAAAACTGTTCCTCAGAAAGTGCGGCAGTAGAGGAGTAGGCGGTGTGAGCGTTTTCGTCAACACGAGTTTGTCCATGAATATCGATTCATTCGAGCAGCTTGCAACCAGAATCGAACTTTTACGAATAAATACATGCGGATCAATACCGGCTTTGACAATCTTCTTCGTTTACGCGCCAGCATCAAACTATGACAAAAAAGAAGTCGAAGCGTTCTACATGGACTTGGAGAGGCTCTACAGAGAAGACCATACATTGTTCAAGGTCATCATTGGAGATTTCAAACCCATGATCGGACCAAGAAGATCGTTTGAGGAACGTCACATTGGGACCACGGATTATAATGGAACGAACAGGGTGAGCGGCTCTCTGAGTTTATCATGGCGACCAAAACCATCCATGGTAACCCGCAATTTCAGAAGCCTCACCGTCAACGATGGACGTAGGAATCCACGACTTACCTCCAGAGCTGAGCAGAAGGAAACGAGCGGCTTGGGGAGCTTTTAAGAGCATCGAGGATGTAGTTAAGAGAACAAAGAACACCCGACCCCGTGCCCACCTTTTCGACTCAACGGTTCTCTCTGCCCTAACATGTGCGTCAGAAACCTGGTCGCTACGTAAGCAGGATGAAAGATCACTCAGCGTTATCGAACGCGCAGTCGAAAGGATGGTAGGAGTATCCTGTTTCACACGAATAAGGGGTGGGATCCGAAGCTCCGACCTACGTCAAAGATCGAAAATCAAAGATGCCGTTCTATACGCCAAACAGTCTAAGATATGGTGTGCCAGAGACGTAATGCGTATGAATGATAACAGAGGGACAAGAGCTGTTAGTGACTGGATTCCTCGGGATGTCAAACGTACTGCAGGAGGACCACCGACCCGATGGTCAGAGTTCTTCACGAAAAGCCTAGAAGAGAGATGTGATGCTCGACAAGTCTCTAAAGCAAGGAAAACCCACTGGGCTGCTCTTGCACGCGATAGGGAAATATGGAGGATTTACTCGAGGCGCTCGAGTCACTCGACCATCAACGGGACTACAGGTGATACAGGTGACAGTTCTTCGCACGATTCACGGCCCTTCTGTTCCATAGTCAATGTTTTTCTTACTCCGAAAAATTTGCTGCTGGAAGTGGAGACACCAAAACGGCTTTTGCTTTATTTGTTTTCTAATTATAAGAGCAAAAGATTTATTTATTATACAAGCTTTCTGAAATTGCGCTTTTGATTCACCTGGTGTCCCTCAAGACTATGTGAGAGGTCCTTAATTGCAGGGCCGAAATCAGTTGCCCTACAATGTGTCGTTGTCGCAATCAAAGCGAGCAGCAGATCGGTTCTCATCTCTAAACAGTTTGACTTGAATGAATTCTGCACAAAAAAGTTGTAGCAGCTTGTCAGCACCTTGAGCAGCTAATTTCTTAAATATTACAAGCAGAATCGTGGCTATTTGGCTTTGTTGTTAAGATAATGTTTAGAGCTGCCGTCATTC